>JAPUUL010000139.1:0-27219 GCA_029590625.1 Lasiodiplodia mahajangana | reverse complement strand
TATGAAAGCGGCGTCTGTCCCAAAGCATCCTTTGAGTTTGGATCAACGCCGTCTACTGCAAGTAGTAGTTTAACTACTTCGTCACGTCCATAGTTTGCTGCATACGAGAGTGGTGTTTGCCCTGAAGCATCTCTAGAGTCTGGATCAACTCTATTAGTTGCAAGTAGCACTGTAACTATTGCGCCGTGTCCACCACTCGCCGCGTGCGACAGTGGTGTTCGCCTCAATTCATCCCTTGAATCCGGATCAACGCTGCTAGTTGCGAGTAGTAGCCTGACTACACCCCGATTCCCATATCCCGCGGCCCACGATAGCGGCGTCCGCCCATATTGATCCTTGCAGTCTGGGTCGACATGTTCTGTTATGAGTAATGACTGGACTACTCTGTCCTCCCCGCGTTTAGATGCCTGTAGCAGCGCCTCATTTCTCCTGGTAGCGTGTTGCTGAAAGGTAGAGCCGTTGTCGGGATATAACTTGGCTTGGCTGCTACCAGTCATGATAATATTCTGTATTTCCAAATTATGGGCACAGTACAGTGAAAGTAGGTGGACTGGCGCGGCGGCGAAAATACAGAGTAGAACAATCGCCCAAGTAACAATACAATGTGGGTGATAAATGGATAAGTAATTTAGATGGTATTGAGGAACCCCAAAGGAACAAGTTTATTTACGATTGGTTGATGGGAACGAAAAGGGTAAAAGTCAAATCGAGCTAAAAAAGAAGGCTTACGGGTAGGCGGCTAGAACTTGGCACCTACTTTCTCATCAATTAACTTTCTACACTCTAGGTATATAGCGACGGTATCGACATGTTGTTAACTGTTACTTTAAGTTGTTGAAGATAATAGCGTTTACTTCCACCCTTATTGCACGGCTTGTAGTATCGTCGCTACCACCGTTCTCGCGGAATAGAAGCGTGCGTAAGTTGTGAAGCGGTAAACCTCCACTTTCGGTCTGACAAAGGCATACTCGTAAGGCGTTTCAATAAGAATTCCCACGTCGGATCCGCCTAAGTACTTTCTCGCAATCCCTACACATTCTGCCTCGTAAGGTTTACGTAATGGCAACTTCGGTTCCCATCCCAGCCTCGCGAAACCAACCTGAGAAAGAGTTACCTAACCCTCGCGTCCGAGTTATAATTAGCATGCCCGGCATTTCGTTTTAAGCACGAAATAGGTTCCTAGCGTAGCGTGTGTATCCACAGCGGAAACGGCATTGAGGTTTGGTCTTGGGAAGGACGGTGCAGTTTGGGGGTTTGGGAGAAGGGGAAGACAAACCATTACGTAAATCCCGGGTTTCGTTGACAATATTTTTACCTCAGCTTGACCCTTAGTTTTAAATTATAAGAGCCTCAGGTCCCTTCGCTAGGGGGTTTAACTACGTCTCTTCTTTCTTCCTGTTCTTGTTGAATACACGTGGCGATCGTGGGTTGTTATCTTACGAGTTTGCGTTTCGTCTCGGTTGGCTGCCTTGACTCCCTTAGCGGCACCTCATTGCTGGGCACAAACCTTACATGCTCTGCCATAAATTCGAGCGGATTTCAATGTTGCGGAAGCAGTTCTTTACTAAGTGGACGGCAGAAATTCCCTCTGATCCTTGTTGACCTCGTAGCCTACGGACCGGAATCTACTCACAGCAACAACACTGTCACAATACGATTGTTGAAGCGCAAATATGGTTCGATATGGGGTATAGTTGACTACAGGTATTATGCTAAAACTCTATGGACAAGAAGGGATATATCCCAGAAATAAGTATTGGATATCATCTACTCCACGCACGTGTGTGGATATCGAGCCGCACCTCGACTCGTCGCATATTCTAACAACGCACTATTTCGCGCGCGGGCAATTCTCTCGCACAGAAAGCATATACTTAAACAACGCTATCAGCCGTCTTCTCGGGGACGCTGCCCTTCGAAGAGCTGGCGCGCTCGTTATCGCTATGGCTGGGGATGATGTCGCTGGTGTGGCGCTGAAGCTCGACGTAATCGTAGGCGAACTCGCCGAGAGGGCCGTCGTCGCCATTCTGGGCGAAGGACTGTTCGGCGTCTTGTAACGTGCCCAGAACCACGGCCGTTAGGGTCTCGGCTAAGTTGAGAGCATCCTCGAGCGAGGTAGTTGGGAAGTTGTATGTGCATGGCACAGGGATCAGCGATGCATTGAAATGCTGTAGGGTGTTGGTTGCGGTCAAGGCATGCAACTCTTCTTGCTAGTGTATGTGTCAGAATACGATGTATCTCTGGATATGTATGCTACTTACAGCTTTCACTGTCTTGAGAACTTCGAGTATATCGGCGACGGACCGCGATGACGACTTGGGGGTAATGAAGCCGGGCACGTGGTTTGTGATGTTGCTTATAATCTCCTCGAAAAACTTGACTTCCAAGTTTTCGTTGAAAGCGATCAGCTGGAAATTGGCGACGCCGGCCTGACTGAGGGTTTTGGGTGGTGGTGAGTTTGAGAGTCGGCCTTTGGCTTGTTGCTCGATGGCCATGACCTGCTGTGCGCTGGGGTTCGGGAAACTGTCGTTGGAGCGCGCATAGTGTGGTGCAGCGTATGCCGTGGACAAGCCCAGCAGAGCTGCACAGTAAACAAGGCCTCGTGTGAACATGGCGAAGTATTGGAGGAGGAGGAGGGATCTGATATCAAGTTGTCTTGGTATAATAGAGTGGTGTAAGTAGGTAAGAATCCGATATCAAGTGTGTTGATGCAGTATTATTATAGTACCTAAGCTTAGGTGAAAAGAACTGTTGTGTATGTACTTAAGAAACCAAGAGAAACGCTATTCGACTGGCCTGCCGGATGCTTAAATATTGATTTCGTGATCAGGCAGCGCCGACAGCAATTGTAGTATTCCATTTCTATCCCCCTTCAATGTCCCGGTGCTCCGGTTCGGTGACAATGGCAGCGAAGGGGGCTTGGCAAACCCTTGTACATGGGTCTCCGCCTGGCGGATGGTGACGGCCCCGATGTAGTGGGTGTGGTGGGCGTTGGCTGCTCCGTACCAGCGCTTGATTTGTGGTTGATTTGTGGCCGTCAGCGCTAAAGACTGCCGGATAGCCTGTTGCCGATAGGACCCAATCTTTGTTTGCAAACAGCCGTCCTCGTACCGTAATGAGTGTTCTATTTTTGCCATGGCGGAGTCGGCGCCACTGACGTGTTGCGTCCATTCCCCAGCCAACAAAAAAGAAAATATCAAAGACGCTTATCCAATCCTCAGCCCTTCCGGCCGCTCTAGGTTAACCCCTTGCATACAGCATACAGTACTATCTACCTATCCAGCCTATCTATATGCAATCTATGTGAGGTAATGTAAGGTCCTACCTTGCGTAGACCTAAGGCGCGCGTGAACAATCATGCTTTAAGTAAGTACTTACGTGGGTACACCTGCGGACTATTACCCGCCTATCGATTTTTTTGATACCACAGAAACTAACGAAAACGAACAGGGTGAGTTGAAAAAGCTCATCCTATATTTAGATAGGTCTTTTCGCCCAACAGTCAAATGCATTCATTCATATGTCATTGGGAGCTGGTAAGCTTAGTATATGTAGACATTGTTCGCAAAGTCAGGTTCAACACACAGCCAGCAAACCTCTCCAGGGTATATATGGTGATCCGAACAACTAGGATGCCTGTTGGGGGATCACGAAGGTCGGCCCATGACCCGAAAGATGTCACCGACGTGGCCAGTGCGCTGCCAGGGCTATGTTGACAGGAACGCTGTGGCGGAAGATGGTAAATTCTATGGCCCTGTAGAACTTCAATGATGTTGACGTCTCCAATCCACTCCCCTCTGTCACGTATGGAAACCGCCGGCTCCATCATCTTATACTGGTTGTCCTGGTTGCCTTGCTCCCATGACTGGTTAATCGCTTGTTCCCATCCCGTGAATGAGAGGTGCATAGATGTAGTTTCCAAAGCGTCCTCTAGCTTACCATCAAATACTTATTCACTAGCCACTCTCCAACTAGAATGAGGCAAGTGATGGTTTATAGCCCAGTATATAGGTATCGATTTCGAACGGTTTTGCCTGGATTTGGCGACTAATCCAATGCTTGCGGTTAGCTAATCGGCGTGTCTACGTGAGATTTGCAAGGACACCGGAGCTGAGCCCCCATGTTTACATACCTAACTCATGGGCTTGCGTTTAGAGCCCTAGGTGTTTTTAATGGTGTAGGTCTAGTGTATTGTGTAGCGCATCCGACTGTATGTGCACAGGACAGACCTTGGCATGGCCTCTTATGTAGATTGATAGTTGAATGAAACGCCATTTTATTTTCCGTACCCTTCTAGTTAAGTTTAATGACCCCTAGTCAATCCCCAATCTATTCTTTCGTTTTCTGCTCTTTACCAACACCGCTCCTCTCAACCACCAAATCGCCAATTGACGAGATAGGCACACCTCCCATGATATCAAAGACCGCGACCGTAGCCTGAAACTCTCTGCCAATGTAATTCCGTAATTCTACCGCCATCAAGGAATCCACACCGTAGCTGGATAGTGGCTTGCTAGGTTCTACATCGTCAGGCAAGATAGACATAGCTCGTGCCAACTTGATTGCTAGCGCTCTGATGACGATCTGTATACGCTCGTCCGTCTCCTTCGCAAGTCGGAAGAGTGTTCCCGGGCTCTCAGTGGCCGAAATAGAGGCTTCAGCTACTGCCTGGCCTGCCACATGAGAGAAGGGACCAAAAAAGGGGCGGTCATGCATCTGAGGCGGGGTTTGGCCTTGTAGGAGGAAGTCAGCTGGGGTCAGCAAGCCGATCAGAACCTGGCTTTTAGCAACCGATAACAGTGGCAGCTTAGGGTCGCAGTAGAAGCTGAGTAGCGCCAACAGCTCTGTGTCATCAATCTGCTGCATGTCGGCCGCCTGTTGTCGATTTCGCTGATACGATTCCTTTTCCGCGATGATTCCAATATTGCGCATCCATCCTACGTCAAACGAGACGGCCTTTTCCCCACTAGCAGTGCGATGGCGTGCCAGTGCATCCTGAGCTGAACAGCCTCCAGCGTAGTTCGATTGCGCGACCGTCCCGCATATCCCAGCGAGGGATGACAGGAGAACGAAGAAGTCGAGGTCTGCCGGAAGCATGTTGTGTAAATTCCAGGATGACTGAATCTTCGAGTTAATAGTCAGCGCCCACTGGGCATAAGTCATGTTCTCGAACACGGCGTCTTGAAGGACCATGGCGGCATTGATGCATCCTTGAATAGGGGGCATGGCTCGAGCCTCGTGCTCTTTGAGGGCTGCAGCCAAATCAGTGACTGAAGACGCATCGCATTTCGGTGCGAAGACTACCACGCCTTGCGCTGTGAGGCTTGATACGAGTTCGATTGCCGCGTCAGTTGTTGGGCCAGACCTCGATAATACCATTAAATACTTCGCTCCTCGATCCGACATCCACTTGATAATAGCGCGTCCCAAGCCCCCGAATCCGCCAGCGATAACGTAAGAGGCTTGTGGGTCAAAGCGCCACGTCTTCTTCTCTACAATCCGTTGCTGTTGCTATCATTAGTAAAAGGGCTTTGCATGTATGCTAAGACACTATACTCACAGGTACTACATCGGAGGATTCTACGCTGATGACGATGCGGCCAGTGTTCTTACCGCTTTGGAGGTATCTGAAAGCGTCCTCAACTTTAGAGGCAGGATAGACGTGTAATGGACTGGGATGTTGAGCGCCTTGTTCGAGCAGTCCTAGTGTGCTCTTAAGGAGCCTTGCTGTAAGTTCCTCGTCAGACTGCGATAAGTGCACCAAGTCAACGGCCGAGAAAGTGACATTCTTCGCAAAGCAGGACATAGGTAATGACGAATTTGCCATAATATCAGCTTTGCCGATCTCGATGAACCGGCCGTACGGTGCAATGCATTCCCAGGAAGCGCGGAGGCCGTCCCCAGAAAGAGAGTTCAGTACAACATCAACTCCGTGCCCGTTGGTTACACGCATTATACCCTGCGCGAACGAAGTGTTGCGGCTGTAAAATATGTGGTCGGTGGGGATATCGAATTTCTCTATTAGGAATTTCTTCTTTTCGTCGAAGCCAACGGTTGCGAAGATCTCGGCGCCCCTAAGTTTAGCAATCCATAATGCTATCTGTCCCGTACTACCTGCTGCTGAATGAATAAGGATCTTTTCCCCCNTTTCGCAGCCGGGCCACCTCGACTAGAGAGTAATACGCGGTGATACCGGGCGCCACCATAGAGGCCGCTGCTTCGAAAGACAAGTCATCCGGGAGTTTGAGCACGGACGACTCGAGAGCGCGAGGATACGCTCTCATACAACCCGGAGAGATCATGCAGACTTTGTCACCAGGCTGGAGACCTGAACTACAGTCGGATCCTACCCGGGTCACAATACCGGCACAATCCCCTCCTAAGTCGCCGTCATCCAGACGACCCAGGGCAACATATACGTCGCGAAAGTTGAGGCCCCAGGCTTTGGCTTCGATTTCAACTTCTCGTGGGCCCAGTGGTGCCCCGTGGCAAGGGTCTTCAACGAATTCTAGACTCTCCAGGTCGCCTGGCGCCCTAACAGTTAATTGTAACGCTGGGCCTGATGAACAAGGCTTGTGCTGCAGCTGCGGGTGAATGAATGACTGGATAGTATTATTCAAAGATGATTCTTCGACTACGCGACTCGTAATGAGCTCCCCGTGACGAACGACGAATTCGACTTCTGCGGATGACCCTTCGAAAGCTCCCTTTAGTACCTTGGTGACGTAGCGTGTGAGGGCGGCCATTGGCTCATCGGTTCGCTCAATAGAGAGCGTCACAAGATGTTTTTCGATTGCCTCTGTCCGGATACTACGCCAGAAGCCTGCAGCGATTCCATACAATGCGAACTGGGAGTCATCAGGCCGTGGCGCACCGACCCATAGCAAATTGTTGGCTGTTTTGACTAAGTATTGGAAAGCTTGGAAATCCTCTCGAGTCATGGTGGCAAGATACGGCCTGTCTATCTCTAATAAGGATACTATCACATCGGAATCCATCACGCTCGCGCTTTCAAGCTGGGTAAGAGCAACGATACCCGACAACTTGGATCCAAGTGCCCCGTGAAGTGAAGCGGCCAGGGCGACTTGGGCGTCAGATTGGGGATCAACAAGCAAGAATAATCGCTCATGTAGGGGCTTCTTTTCAAGCTGCTGCTCTGGTTCTGCCGTTGTCAGGATAATGCTGAAAATATGGCATGATTCATCTTGGAAGTCTCTTAGACATAAGTCATTACCAGAGAACCCGTTGGCTTGGAGGCACTCGTGCCACTGCTTCTCAACGATAGCGGGTGACATCACACGCCATTCTTCCTGGCAATTCCACCAGCCAGGTGCAAGGCCAAACGCAAAATTCGTGATGACCTTTTCAGGCGCTACGGCTTCGAGGAGAACCATGCGACCTCCCGGCTTAAGGGCTTTGTGCACGTTTCGGATCGTTGCCCCAAGATCGGTGGTGGCATGCAGAACACTCCCGGCAACGACCAAGTCGTATGTACCTAGTTCGAAGCCCTGATCTTCAATTGCTCGCTCTAAATCAAACGTCTTAAACACCATCCTCTCACTGACGCCATGCCACCGAGCCCTGGCATTCTCAAAGAATGTAGGTGACACGTCAGTATACGTGTAGTTGGAGAAATGGAGGCCGCCGGTTTGTTTCTCGAGATCTATCAAAGTTGACAAGATATGCGATGTCATACCCCCGGTTCCCGCCCCTACTTCCAAGATACGGAGCTGCGGATTTTCATGCGACGCCAGAGTGATGATACGGTGTAGTCTGTGATCGCATATGCTCCTGAACATGTCAGCATAAAATATCTCAGCGAGATTTGAGTCAAAAATCACAGAGAGCGGATCGATTTCCCCGATGAGAATTCGCTTTAGTTGGCGAACGATCGCTGTAAATAATTTCCACGGAGGATTCAGGGTCTCGATTTCGTGGAGCAAGGCCTCCAAATTCTCGTCGCTAATATCAATATCAACTTGGGATGGCAATATCTGTTGGGCTTGATATTCCATCCAGCAAACATGCCTGGCCAAGGGGTCGGGGACCAGGACGCGGTCGCTTGCGGTCAACTGCTTGAGCGTTTTACAAAGGGATGTGTTGAGGGCAAATGTGAGCTTGTCATGCCAAGCAGCAACATGCGTCTCGTCCTTCGAGAACGTATCGTCGCCACAAGTCCGGCGGAGTTGCTCTTTGTCAAGTAGACTCAACTGTGGTTGCCACTCTACTCCATATAACAACTTCTTTGGGGCTTGGGCAGATATGTCTTCCTTAGCTACCTGCGCCGTGACGAGCCTTCGCATTTTACAGAGAACGGAGTTATCGTCCGCAAGTGCATATATGGTACCTTCTTTAGCTTCTCGGCCTGCATCGCCACTTGCAATAGTCATATATCTAATTGAGGTGGTGTGAGAAGCCTGCCAGCCCGAAGCTGAGAACCACCCATCGTGTAGACTCATAGGCACATGGGTGGCAGACACTGCGGTCAGACCTTTCGTGATGCTCACGCGTAGTACGTGGAACGCAGCATCCAAGACAGCGGGATGGACAAGGCCGGTCTGATGCTTAGGCGTTACATTGACGCGGGCGATTGATGTTGCCATGCCGTCCCAGCGAATATCTTCCAGGATTTGAAACCATTCGCCGTATTTAATCCCATGCTTATCAGAATCCTTATAGAAACTTCGTGAATCGATCCTAGTCGTGCAAGCATCCAAGGCATGCTTGTATCGTAGCATGGCTTGGTCTTCAGTGAATCGTTTCTCCATGCCGTTGTCTACTTCAGTCCTCTGCTCTTCATATTGTATTTGTATAGTCGCCCTGAAACACTCATTCCACCTATCGTCGTACCGAGCGAATAGTTTGATATCAGACCAGGTTGATTGTTTTTCATATGCTTTTTGGATAGGGCGTAGATGAAGCATCGTCTCCGTTTTATGCTCCCAGGCTTCCTTGACGACGATGGGGTTTAGGAAGTGGGCTTCTTTGATGTGATATCCCGAGACGACTCTATTGTCAATTGCCATCTCTCGCGCGGCTTCCATTGCCATGATGAGCATTCCGGCTGCCGGGTAAATGATGGTATTGCTCACCTATTCCAGTAGTCAGCACTGGTGCACTAGCGAATAGCGAGTCTCTAATACCATGAAACTTACAACGTGGTCGCCAACCCAGGGCGTAGTTTCGACACTCCAGAGGTTCCTCCATCTCGGCTCCAAAGGGTTCCAGTCGTAGAATCGCCAGCCGAGGAAATCGCCCGAGACCGATTCGCGCAG
The DNA here is from genome assembly GCA_029590625.1 of Lasiodiplodia mahajangana. Taxonomy (NCBI): domain Eukaryota; kingdom Fungi; phylum Ascomycota; class Dothideomycetes; order Botryosphaeriales; family Botryosphaeriaceae; genus Lasiodiplodia; species Lasiodiplodia mahajangana. The sequence goes on along the minus strand of JAPUUL010000139.1, from coordinate 17,944 downwards.
CCTAAAGTCGCGACTCAATCGTGATTCAGCCCAATACGTATGAGACGTGTCAAACGGATACTCTGGACAGTCGACCAGGAATGGCGGTTTCGGGTTAGACAGTACCCTATTGGCCTCGGAGATGTCGAATTCGTGGCCATGACAGAATAGGTGCCCCGATAGTTCCAGGACGCTTTCAACCGCACCTTTGGACCGATGTAGGGCGCTCGCGTATCGAGTCTGCTTCCGGTTTCCGGCTTGGTTTACCGTATCTTGGATGGGCCGTTTCAATGCCGAGTGTGGCCCTATTTCGACCAGGTCAGTGATATTTCCTAGGCCGACTTTCAATGTCGAGGCTTTTTGTGTCGCGATTTGGATAGCATCAGAAAATCGCACGGGTGATACGAGGTTATCAACCCAGTACTGGCCCGTTGCCAATACCGACGGCCTAACGGGCAGGCCGGTCACCGTTGATATCATCGGGATAACCGACTTCGGGTTGCCTGCTTCGAGTGTCCCCATTCGTGATAGATAGTCATTAGCGATGATTAACATAAAGGACGAATGATATGCAATGCCCGTTTTTAGCTTATGCGCAAATACTCCGTCTTTATCAAGACTCTGCTTCACCGCATCTATGGCGCGCTCTGGGCCAGACAACGTGCAGTTGAGAGGGCTGTTGATACACGCTATACGAACCGAGTCTTCGACATATGGGTTGTTCATTGCCTCCAAGTAGCTCTGAACCTGGTTCTGCGCTAAGTTGACGGATATCATGGCCCCTACAGAACCAGCCTTGGCTTTCAGCCTCCCGGCGAGCTGCCCCCTAAAGAACGAGACTTTGCAAGCCGACTGAAGTGTTAGTGAGCCTGTGGTGTATCTTTACCACGTAAGTTAGTAAGCTTGAACAATACAGTAGCGGTATGATAGCTTACGCAGCAGCTATTTCGCCCGAAGAGTGTCCTACTACGGCCTTGGGAGAAATTCCAAACGATTTTAACAATTCGACTAAGGCAATCTGCAGCGCCGTTGAGAGTGGTTGACTGTACTCCGGTCTATCAATATTCTCATGTTTGCGAATTTGATCTGATTCTAATTAGCATAATCTCGATATTCCTGGAATACCATATCGTACCGAAGATACACCATTCGCATCCTAGGCCACGGTATAGGCTATCGATTCGGCTTAGAGTAGCTGCATATACAGGGTAGTCCATGAGCTCCAGGCCCATATTGACATACTGAGCACCTTGGCCTGTGAATACAAATGCGAGGCCAGCCTCGGCGGATGTGCGGACAGCTCCTGAAGTGAGAAATTTGGTGCTCATAGTTGAAAAATCATCAGAAGTGATAGAGAATGCTCGCCATAGCATATGACTCCTTCGAGACGCTAAGGTGTAGGCGAGTTCCCTAACCTTTCCGGTCCTGCCAGAGACATGAGCTTTGATATAAGACTCATATTGCTGTAAAGTTCGTTTAACTTAATATTTATAGTTAGCAATCCATGATAATGTCAGAGCTGACGCCCTGCCTCTAGTATCGTTCCCGAGTAAATGAATGGGGTGTGAACATCACTTACGGGCTTGTTCGTCAGATGCGCTCCAAACTAGCAGTTTGGGCGTGATTGTGGGATAATCGACTTGGTTTTGTAGGTCTAAGTGAGAGCTGTATTCATCATCAATTGTCTGCGAGCCGTTACCATTAGGAATAGCATCAAGATCGGCCAGGGCGTCATCGTGGCCGTTGGTACCCTCGGCACCTTTGCTCTTTGTGCCATTAGCGGGCCTCAGGTTGCCAAGATCGTGACCCTCTGTACCATTAGACCCGTTAGACCCATGTGCCCTGGCATAGCACAGGCCATTCGAGCTATGAGAATTAACGGTGCAATGGTTAGCGGTGAGCTTATATTCTTTAAGATAGTGATACGCATCGTCTAGAATAACGTGCGTGTTAGTGCCGCCAAAGCCAAATGAGTTTACAGAGACTCTTCGAAGACCACGACTTGGCCAGGTCATGGACTTTGTTGGAACCTTGAATGATGTCAACGCAATACAAGTTTAAATCTTCATCTCCAACATACCACGGTATAATAAAAATCATTGTCGATGTTGCTATTAGGTCGTTGGAATAGAGCGTTGGGGACAATGATGCCCTTCTCGAGGATCACTAATCCAAATCCGAGTTAGCGCCTTCACGGACTAATAAAGGAAACGAACGATGGACCGCAATGATTATTAAACTGTACTTACTTATAGATTTTATTATACCGGCAAGTCCACTACAACCCTCAAGATGGCCGATGTTGGCCTTCACCGAGCCACTGTGGTCATTAGTAAGATAGCTCCAAGGCGCTTTACAAGGACTCATCTATACGAACACGTAAAGAGGATCCTCGGGACTTCGGTAGGGCCTGAAAACTCTGCCTATAGCTTTCATTTCTATAGGGTCCCCGACTGGCGTGCCAGTTCCTGATACGTTGTCAGCTGCAGTTTCCGCAAACTTGTGATCAGACTTACCATGTGCCTCTACATAACGAGTGGGTTCAAACGACAGGTTCGCCTTTCGGTATACTTGTCGAATAAGCTCCTCCTGTGCTTCAGGGCTCGGCTGAGTCAGGGAGGGTGTACGGCCACTACAAGAGTTTGAGGTTTAGTCGTTGCTATTCCTAGAAACCCAAGGAGCCCTGCGCATTCCAGGTGGTATCCATGACTGAGAGTGCTGTCGGGCCAAGGTAGATGGAAAAATGAAAGAATATTTCGAGACCCTTACTCCTGATTTGTGCCCGTTGAGCGAATAACAGCCCTGATCATATCACCATCCCTAACAGCATCTCCGAGCGGTTTCAACACGATAGCAATAACGCCCTCGCCTCGAGCGTATCCATTAGCACGCTGATCAAAACTGTAAGACTTGCTATCGGGGGAGAGGAAATTGAGATTGGACAGCAGCAAGAATCCGTCAGGCCCTAAGATGAGGTTTGATCCGGTTACTAAGGCCTAGTTCGATAGTCAGGGGTTAGAGAAGAGTACTTCAAGAGGCGTAACTTGGAATAAGATGTAAGCCTACCATGGAGGCATCGCCGCTCGTCATTGACTGACAGGCGAGGTCAACCGCCACTAGACTGCTAGAGCATGCAGTGTCGATGTGAACACTCGGCCCAAGTAGATCAAAAAACCAGCTCACTCGGTTAGGGAGGATTGATGAAAAGGTGCCGGTAATTGCCATGCGCGACNGNCAGTCTCAGGGTCTTTTGATACCATTCTTGAGTAGTCGTCTGTCATTGATGCACTGAACACGGCCGTCCGTGATCTCTTCAAAGTTCTCATGCCAATTCCAGCTATGGAAAATTGTCAATTCCAGGCTCATCGACAGTCACTTGTTAGCAGTCACTTACCGTTTTCAAACGCTCTATAAGACGCCTCGAGTGTCCATCTCTGCATAGGATCCATCGCAGCTGCTTCCGCCGCTGTCACAGAGAAGAAAGGGGCGTCAAATGTCCCGGGATCATCTTTGATGAAGTACCCCCCGCGGGCATATAGCTAATTTCGAGTTAGTTTCCCTGTACGGAGCTATCATACGGCCTTCGTTACCTTGTTGCGTTTCGCTAACTCCCCATTATGAAAAGCATTGCCATTAATGCGTGACGTCGGGAAATCTGTCATCAAGTTCCTCCCATTTTCCAGCGTCTCCCAAAAACTCGAGGTATTGTCCACCCCATCGGGCAGCTTAAAAGAAAACCCTATCACGGCAACGTCTCCCATAGCTACCCGTCGGCGTGGTCGGTGAAATTTTAGAGGTAACAAATCGGGAAGAAAATCTAAATGGGATGAATTGCCTACTGCAGGAAGGCCATCGCTGAGAAGTAATGATAGTGATGAGACCTACCGCGAACTTCCCTGTTGCCTAATCAGTAGGGAAATGTGTAGTAAGAATGTCTTGATTTCTCGAATCGGAGAGCTTAGATTCAGCCCTCTTGTAGTCGAGGCGGCGCCACTCTCATAAGTAGACCCGTGCAAAGTCAAAAGCAGCAGCTTCCGAGTTCGTACACCCGGTTTCAGTCGTGTACGTACCGTAATACTGGCGGATACTAACCGGGCCCCGAAGCGAAATCCTCCTGAGATGAGAAGGAGCCGATGTCAAAGGATACTCTACGACTGGGTGCGTTTTGTTAGACCTAGGCGGTCTATCTCAGATCCGCGGGCTAGAACCTTGGACCGAGAGACTAGAGTAATACATCGCATAGACGTTTTTTTTTTCTTCGATAGAAGGGGTCGATTCTAACACGGCGGTCAACTTTGACCGACTCTAGCGTCCTTGGCCGCGTCACTGTCTCGCACAATTCCACACCTGAGCAGTTTCTGCCATATCGACAGGAGGCTGCCCAAGCACCCGGTCCAGTTACCGTGGTTCTCAGTCAGGCAGCAATATAGTTCTATAGAGCTACATATGATGGGAGGTGAATTGGTTAAGCCGGGAGTTTGTTAGGCATGTCTACTTAAGGTATAATTATACCGCCCGCCTGCCTACCATACGGTACTCTAATGCCGTTGGATCCAAATCGTCATCCAATGGGCTGAATCATGGGGCGCGGATGGAGTTCCCTTAGCGTCCGTGCATTGGCCGGAGCTATACCTACCCCAGTCCTAAGACGGACCCAAGGACATGCCACTGGAAGAATGCTGTTGGCTTAGTGTAAAGGGATGGCATCGGATTGACGGTTTGGCCAAGCCCTGCCCTGCCCTGACTGGATGTATAGTCGCAGAGGCTTGAACCCCATGGAACTACCTACCTACCTAGTAACACGACAATGGTGTATGTACATACTTATGTAGGCCAAGTACCTAGACGACATGCCTACATGGTTGATGCTCGCTGGAGGGAGTCCCTCATCTGTGACCAAAGTCTCCAGGTTGGTGGTACCGACTGTTCAAGCCATGACGGTCGAGCAGTATTTGAATACATGGCCCCTCCGCTGTCGTCTCCTATGTAGCTACCTGTGTGGATTATACCATTCGACCGACTCGTGCTAAGCATTGTCTCCATCATAGCGTTTTTCTCGGCCCTTCAAAGATGCGATTCCTCTGCCTCCATGGTGAGTGACTCTCTTCTTACAGCAACGAATCATCGCCCGCTACGATGCTAGGATCAAGACTGCCCGAGACTGATATTGTGCTCGGTCTAATACACCTATACCTGGCATACCCACTTGCTGCCTATCTTCTACACACGACTTTGGAAGCATGTCAAGATGGTTCGCTAACTGGGGGTTGGGAGTACGTAGGAAGAGGCACAACTGCCAAGGCATGTAGAACTACCTACACAGCACCATGCGTACCATGTTGACAGGAGGCCTGGCACTAATCTGCTCTGCTTATCAGATTTTCGAGATGCAGACTGGTATTTGATGATCCCCTGATGAGTCTTCGCAGAAGATCTTACTGTTTCCAGCGAGGATTTGCCAGGCATTAGGAAGCGATCACCAATTTGTTTTTGCCAATGGGAAGATCCCCACTCAACCTGATGCTGGTTCGGGCCCCTGCAAACCCGGTGCACTGTATAGTGTACCTGCATGGAATCACAGTAGCGTATTTGATCGTGGCTGATCTCGGACAGGTGCTGCTACTATCTCGGACGAATACTTTGGCTATGTCGGCAACACCGTCCTCGAGTATGAGGACCTATATAACGATTTACTTGACGTCGTCAATAACCAAGGTCCTTTCGACGGGTTAATGGGATTCTCTGAAGGCGGGGCTGTTGCGGCTTGGATGCTGATTGAGAATTCGAAGCATCCGCTCCCTTTCGGACCCTTCAAGTGCGCCATTTTCTTCAGCGCTGCGGTGCCTTTCGACCCCGATGTCGTTCGGACCGGAATTGTCAAACCTGTCGATCCGGCTATAGAGGGTGAGATGATCAAGATTCCAACAGCCCACATCTGGTCTAGTGAAAACGACGTCAACGTCAGGGCGGCGCAGTCCCTCGCGAGTTTGTGCGACGCAAGAGTTCGCGAGACCTTTGTGCACACCTTGGGTCACAATGTGCCCGGGTCGAAGTCTGATTCGGAGGCTCTGGCTGGGGCACTTCGAATTATCGAGCGGACGATCGAACGCGCTAGAGATTAGATTTCATATGTGTTTGGTATCTGGCGTACCTACATATCTACATGCCTCGTATAGATGGTATATTGTCGACTTCCTAGATTCGGGTAGTGCAGAGACTAGGTAGCTGTGCAAATCATGGAGCTACATAAGTAATGATTCTACGGCACCCATCCTAGCTCGTCGTCATCAATGAGTGAGTGATGTATAGTGGCAGCTCGGCACGTACCTACTCGATACAGAAGAGAGATTGACTATGTATTCGACGTTGACTCGGCTCTTCCTGGGTGAGCGTGGCGCAGCGGGTCTGCCCCCTTTTCCTGCATGTATGTAGGCATATGTAAGCCCGTCACAAGCTACCTAGGCGACGCCATGCCGGCTCAAGAATGATCCTAAACGCGAAGAGATTTTTACTTGTAGGGCAGGGCTTGCATGTGTATATACATACATCCCAAGCAAATTATCGACCCACCTCCGCCTGGTAATAGCGCTAGGTAGAAGCCTCGCGATGTGACAAATGTCCCCTACGGCTTGCAAACGTACTTAGCTAATGTGCATCGGGACAGAAGACCGGTTCCTAGTGAAGGATGCAAAACAGCAGGGAGGGGGTGCCACACTGAGGCCGGCTGCCATTCCGGGGGCGGGCTTGCTGGTTCAGGAAACTAATCACTTTTCGATTTGACTATACCACTTACACTAGCAGGGTTCTTTTTCGACATAGTGTAGGTAAGAAGTAGATATCTGTATAAGTATTCTCTCCAGTAAGACTGCTCTACTAAGTACACATACCTACAATACAGACGCGTACTGTCTTGTAGGTGTACGTACTTAACCATCTATCATCGATTGTCGCGTATCTATGGCTAAATACGATAAAACTCACCATCCGGCAGTAGTCCGACCCGGCTTTATTTGGCAATGCAGCTGAAATCAAAGGCATAAGCGAGCCCAACTTCATCACAACTTGGACCCTGGACTCGACTGATGGCGTTCTTACATTATAAACAAATGGGTAACCCGAAACTAATACTATGTATGTGTGTGTATCGATGATAATGTTCGCTACATATCTCGATACACTCCTGGTTTAAGGACAAGGTAGGTATATGTATTACGTCCCCAGCCTACACGCGCTTTGACGCGGGGATAGTCAAGGGACGGGTATCGGGCTTCTGATCGGGGGTCTAAAGTACCTAGTGCACTTGTAGGTTGCGTAGTCAGAAATTGGGTGAGCACAGACATTTACCAAAGATCCGTTCGAGAACTGATCGTCAATGAAAAAGTTTTCATACAGCACTATCTAGGTAGGTAGGCTCGGTAGGTACCTACTCGAAATCCCAGCACGCGATCCCCTACCAATCAAGGATCTAGTCCGTTAGATTGTTGCCAAAATGACGCGCTCGAACCCCTGGATTGTTCCGTGGGCACAGACTCGGCTTATCTCTGTCATCGATATAATACGATGACCTCCTGTGACTCTAGACTCACCTAGGTGTCATCGAGGTAGCTATAGACCAATGCTCGTGAGCCGATTGGCATGGTAAACCGGTAACCACAAGCCGCCTCGGTTCGTCGAACCGAGCCGTGCTACTCTTCGACCTAGGTATGGCCAGTGATGTCGAGGCGATAGTAGTTCACCCGTGCGAACCAGATGCTGCAGAGGCTTGGACTCTGGAACATCTGTCGTGTTACCCAGCCAGACGGAATGGAATGGAATGTATGGCGATTTGATATGGCTCAAATTCGGTTCCTACTTAGATGGTAAGGTCGTAGCAGAGATGCCAAATCGTATGTAGACTGTAGGTGCCTTACATATCCTCATGCAGTAGGTATTGGGCGTATTGGTACGATGAAGGTAAATGCCGTTGTCTGCGATGATGAATCGTTGCCACCTTGTCCACATGTCGGCGTTTTAAGTAGGTACTTACTTACCTACTTCATCCAAACGCCTCCCCTGTTAGCCGTGACCAGGGGCGAAACCAACATTTCGGCTAACCAGTACACCTCCATGCATGAGAGATCGCTGAGAGATCAAATTTATGTATATCTCTGTACGTACTACAGACTCTTCGTCCCTTCTCGCCATCCCTCTCGTCGATAGTCTTAGTCACGGCACAGAAGCTACCAGCAATATTGCGCAATGGACGTGATACCATACCTCCCTAAAGAACAGCAAGATGCACTTCTTGCTGGCCCTGCCCTCGCGGCACCAGATGGTGTCATCCCCAACTTTGATAATCCGCCAAATGAAAACGCCATTGCCCAGGCGACCTTTGTCATATGTTTGTTCTTCGCCACCTTCAGCTTCCTTGTGCGAATGTACGCTAGATTAGCAGGCTTAAGGTCCGTCAACGTGGAAGATGGTACGTAAAACATCACTTTATGTTGTATGTTTGAACTTCAACGAACTCGAAGGCTAACCGGCTCCTAGGTTTTACCTTCGTGGCATACGTACGTCAACATATCCCCATAGTATCTACCTAGCACGTATTGAGGTTTCGCTCCTAGGCCACCTACATAGGCTACATATACTGTTGTTACCGATTATTGGTCGAGTATGGCTATTTCATACACCAATGGGACCTCCATCTTGGTGATCTAATCGAAATCACTTATGTAGGTAGCCCCAAAAGGGACGGCTTGTCGTCAAAGGCTAAACGAATACAGATCCTTCAAATCGGTGGTATTCTGTACTCGGTCTGTCTCCCGTTGCTCAAGGCCTCGATCTTGCTCGAATGGACGCGCCTCTTCGTTCCACGAGGAACACGTAATATCTTTTGGTGGCTCTGCATCACCTTGACCGGCATACAGCTCTCGTTTCTCGTAGCATCGGTCTTCGCCCTCTGCTTCACGTGCGTTCCATTCAGGAGCATCTACGATTTCACCGTCGCAGGGAAATGCATTAAGAAATCCGATCTCGAAATTACCTCAGCCTCCATCCACTTCGCCTCCGATATCGTCATCCTCATTCTTCCCCAAAAAGTCATCTGGACCTTGCAAATGACTCTCAGGAAGAAGGTGGGTGTATCATTCATTTTCTCGCTAGGTGTATTGTAAGTATATGGAAACAAGCACGGCCCTCAGCCGCGAATGCATACTGACGTGAATCATTGCAGAGCTTGTCTGGCTGCGATTTTACGGCTGGTGTCTACGATTGAATATACATCAGCAGCCGACGTCACCTATAAAGTATCTGCCGTAGTCCTCTGGGCACTGGCAGAAATGACATGCGGGTTTATCGTCCTAGGAATGCCCACAGCGCCAAAGGTCCTTTTCGAGACACGGCTCATGAGCAAAATCAAGTCATCATTTAGATCCTGGACTGGGACCAATCAAACCGAATCGAAAGGCACGGGGCTATCCCAAACATCGAAGTCGTCGAGCACCACCAAGTCATATCGGAAGATTGATGATAAAGGTATGCCTCTGCGGAATCTAAAGAGCTTGGACTCGGAATCAACAGAACACCTTCGCGACATCGCAACCAGACCCGAAAACTCGATTGTTCGCACGACTCAGTTGAGTACGACGGAGGATTACGACTATGAACGTCAAGTTCAATACGACCAGCTCCAGCGACAACACCCATGGCGTACAAAGGAGTAGAGCACCCTAGAAACTCGAGTGGCCATACTAATTGGCTCTGTACATGTTATCTTACACGGGTCAAAGCGCTAAAGCTAAGGCTACGTATGTTACGACTTAATGTTCAAATTTGAAAAGATTAAAAATAAAAACACCCAAAAGCTTTGGGGTTATGGGCAAAAGGAGGCACAATACCCTTGGAACTCGGCGCTTCCTCATGTTTATCGCCATACCTATTAGATAGTTGTTAAAATAATGAACGTGCGGGTTTTAAAACTACAGTTATACCTAGGATATTGGATAGAAAGTAGTGACAGATACTTGGAAATCGGTAAGGCGAGCCGCTGTCGTCGAACTGGCCAAGTAAGACCTTCATCTTGGGGGGGAGGGGGTGGGAAAGGTTCGTGGCCAACGCGCCGTTGTCTCGATGGATGGATGCATCTAGGTGCCTACTTTGCGTACTAGCATCTGCAGGCAATCCTCAGATACCCCCTTGAACCCGATTCTGTGGTACGAACCCTCTCCGGGGGGACCCCGTGGTAATCATCGCCAGCATGCTCCATAACAATCTCACGCTGTTCGTCTAATGTAGGTCGGCCCCTGCTCGTGCAGATCTTTTACCCCNATTCTGAACCACTCGACGCCGTTGGAAGGAACCGTCCCTTCGTCCCATCCCGCGATTCCGCCGCCGCTATTCACATCCCATGTCTATACTAGCTGGGTCAGAATACGCTACCAGCCCGCCCGTCACCTCCATCACACACATTGTTTAGCCGAGGGCGAGGTACCTGAGCAGTCTGTGCACAGGATACCTAGATAGCGTCGATTAGTGTCCACTAGTGTAATTCCTACGAGATACACTCTGCGTTGACACATGCTTACGCATCGAAATACTCTCTATAGTACAGTATACACACTATACCTGGAAAGTATAGTATATACGCCACTGTTTCACAGCGACGGAGCTACTGCTGCTATGGTATATTCGATCAATCGTCCACATGCAGCGCGGCTTGCAGTTCCCAACAGCTAAGCTGTGTATGGATAGTTGGAGGCAGGCCATAGGAGGCCGCTTACGGCAATCATTCACTTCATCGGCCAATAAATGATTGGCCCACCACTGGCCCGTTATCCCATTAGATGTTGGACATCTCAAGTGCCAAGATGTCCAGGTGCCCATCACAAGTGACGCTACAAATCGCGTCGAACGGAGTGCATGAAGGGTCTGATCGCGACCTGTTCAAAGTGCCGAGAGACTATGTATCTGCCATAGAGCATAGAGTGGTATGATCTTCATGTTACTGGGCGGAAGGTAACCCTACCTGTGCGGGGTTGTGCTGTTGTATGGCTCTTCGAGTCGTCCTGCTAAGACAATTACGCATACTACTTGGGGTATACGTCTTGGCCGGTCCCTTCTCGGACAACCTGTGTGTCTGGGGATAGCATCTGCTACAGCAGAGGCGGCCTACCCCAATCTTGCAAACGTAGGTAGGGGGCGGAGCGAGTGTCCTCAAAGGGTAACGTTGGTTCTCTTTGCTGGTTGCATACGCTACTGTAGAAATATTCACCTTCCATAGGACGAGGACGTGACCAGTTACCAGCCTACACTGGAATGGGCGATGAAGCACTCATCATACATCCCCTGTGCCGCTCTACAGTAATGCACCATAGGTAGCATCAATGCAAAGGCGCCCAGCACCTGTGCAAGTAACGGGTCACTTAGCTCCTATGTTGAAACTTTTTTGTTTATTAGGCTTCCTAGTAGTAGAGTGCCCAAGCACGCTCTCCTAGACTCGCGCTTACTTGTGCCATTACATTATTCTGACTATTTGTTACCTGTTCCCGAAAGTACGGCGTATCTCATTATGCCCTTTCTTCTTGAGGGCTTGTCGCTAGCGGCGAAGTATCTCGCTAGTGCTACTGTCACTTATGTCCGTTCTCCCTAGATCGCAACTACGGGATAAAGGCGACTGACAATGGAGATGGGTAGTGGCTGGCCGTATTCGCCTACAGACTCTTACTCCATCCACTGAGCAAATATCCCGGGCCACTCGTGGCTAAACTAACGGAAGGATATGCTGGGTTCTATGCCGGCCTGCAACGACTGCACTTAGTCACACAGCAGAATCACCAAAAGTACGGTATGTGATCATACAGCTACAGTGGAATCGGCCGCTACCTTATCTGTCTAACACCACGCAGGCAATGTTGTCCGAATCGGCCCTAACCGGCTCGTATTTAATAGCGTACAGGCGCTTCAGGGTAATGGCCGACCATCCTCTGCTTGCTCGTGCTGTTGAAGCCTAATGATCCTAACAAAGTGTAGACATCTATAATAATGATAGAGTCGTCAAATCGCGTGTTTACCTAGTTACCTTGGGCTTCACGGGAACCGTCAACATATTTAGTGTTATTGATAGGATTGCCCACCGTACGAAGCGGAAGCTGATCGGTGCCGGCGTATCAGAGCGAGCTATGCGGGAGTTCGAGCCCACCATGGCTAGCCAGATTGATATTTTCTTGAAGCAGATCGTAGAGTCCAGCCAGAAGTCCGAGGCTGTGAATATGTCTACTCGTTGCAAGCGCTTGACGATGGACGTGATAGGTTTGCTTGCCTTTGGCTATGCCATGAACACCCAGACCGAGGAGCGCTATCGTACTCTTCACGGCGGTATCGAGGCCAGCAATGCCCACAATAATGTCCTTATGCAATGGCCGAGACTGCAGTCCAAGGTGATTGCCTATCCCTTGCACTACCTCACTCTGGCCGCACAGAAGCAGGCGTTCGAATTAATTGAGAATATGATAAAAACACGAACGTCTGAGGGCAAGGACTCTCGCCGCGACCTCTATGCCCAAGTTGCGGACGAACTAGAGACCAACCCAGAATTCCGACACAGTGATATATGGTCTGAAGCACTCTTCTTAATCCCTGCCGGTAAGCTAGTTCAAGGCGGGAGAAATGCTCGCTGAACAAGCTGATGAATCATTAGGGGGCGACACGACGGCCGCTGGCATCAGTGCCCTATTCTTCTACTTAACACGTAATCCGGAGTGTTACCGTAAGCTGGCGCAAGAGATACGCACTACCTTCTCGAGTAGTAGCGAGATTCACGGTGGCCCACAGCTGTCTAACTGCCAATATCTCCGTGCCTGTATCGACGAGGCACTTCGGATGTCGTCACCTGTCAACGGTACGCTCTGGCGAGAGCTCCCGGCTGACGATGATGGGAGCAAGCCTTTCATCGTAGACGGTCATGTGATCCCCAAAGGCGTACAAGTTGGTGTCAACATATACACGCTGCACCACAACCCTGAGTACTTCCCTGGTCCCTATGCCTTCAAGCCTGAGCGATGGTTCATTGGCGATGAGGCAGAGAAGCGCCGTATGAAGGATGCCTTTGCTCCGTTCCAGATTGGCTATCGCGGTTGCGCAGGAAAGCCAATGGCATACTTAGAAGCGAGTCTAGTTATCGCGAAGGCCTTGTGGTATTTCGATTTTGAGTCGGCACCCGGAGAGGCTGGTCAGGTCGGCGGTGGAAAGCTTGGCGATACGACAGGGAGGCATAGGCCGGATGAATTTCAGATGTATGATGTCTTTGCATCTGGACACAATGGCCCGATGCTGTTGTTTAAGCCCCGTGGGGATTATTGGGAGGAGATTGCTACAGAATGATTGCAGAATAAAATCGTCATCGTTTAGGGCTTGTAATTAACCTTATATCCATGTATTCTTAAGATACTAGCGCAGCGTGAAGTTCATCCAAGAAATGCCACGTGCTTTGGGGGATGATGTTATTATTCCTAAATGTTGGTTGCCATGTAACAATTCAAGCGCCACCACAACGGTGCCATCTATCTTACACGAACGGTTATCAAGATGGAATGTCATCTACTGTTTCCCCAACTTCTATCGATGACTAGGCAACTATATATAGCATTCCTTTTTAAAGGAGGATTTTGAAGTTGGCGTCGTTTTTCTACAGCTGCCTTAACCATTTCGCTAATACTTGACCCCTCTCACCTTCCTCCTTTCAAGATTTGCATAAGTATAAAACTGATCTACCTCAATTTATCTTGCGTCATGACGTTTATGTGTTGATAGTCTTGGTGAGGTATAAATCTATCTGCAGTAGCTCTATAAAGTAAGCAACTATACTATCCAAAGACTTGCTATTTTTCTCTGCAGAAAGTAAATAAAATGCGACCCCAACGCAATTAAGAGAGGCGGGGAATCCCAAAATTCGATAATAGTATATAGTATCTTTTATCGCGGGTAATCGAAGACTGCAGGCTGTAGGACTAGGCCTCACTGTTGGCCCGATGGGTACCGGCCTTGAGCCGATATAGTCAAGGATCAGTCTTATGACTAGACTATGAATTACTTACATTACAGCAATAACTGGGGTTCGGCAGACCGTAGCTGAGATATGTAGGAAACTCCGTAAGGCGACATCGAGGGTTAGAAGCCGCAAACTGGTGACAATATGGAGAACGACTTCGTGTTCTCGGTTTTCATTGAAATAGTCAGGGTGAGCCATACCTCTTATTATCTAGATATCCTATAGTGCTTGCAGTCGTATTAAAGAATCAACTGACCAAAAAATTAGTTAATGATCCAATGACTAATTCGCTAATCTTCCTGTGTAGAACTATAGAACACCCTTTATAACTTGAGCTAGTGGCAATATGTGAGACATCTCTTACTAATCATCCAACTCCATCTCAGCATCAAACAGGTTCTATATCTAGAAGACATCCTGCGTTTTACGAGGCACCTGTTAGGACTGAGGTTATATAAGTCATGGAGCGAGGGGGGATTGTATGGGTTGTCGATCTTGTAATTGTTGCTAAAGTCTCACTCGTGAATCGCTACGGGTGACCGCGGCCTCGGGTTAACAATAATATACTTCCGCGGTGATGTTGTGGTATCGTGCTTTGTCTTCGTTCCGTAAGGGTGACTACTAGGGGATCATATGGCCATAGATGCTTCCGTGTGATTAAGCCGAGTTAAAAGCCTCCGTGACGACTTGTTAAGCATAAGGCTAAGGAGAGCGAGGCATGGAATGTTGGCTGACTTATGTTGTGTTACTTTCAGTATCTCAATATTTGCCACCATCAAGATGCGCTAGCCTGCCCATTCTTGACTCTATCGCAGAGCTCAAGAAGCATATGGCCGGCCCATTCAAAGTCTTCTGTGTCTAGATACACTTGCGCACTTAACCTAGCCCACAATTGACCTTCGTGGATAATCAAAGCAATGAAAGTCTTGTATTCCTCGACCATGGTCTTCATCATCCAGTTTTGAGTGCTGGCTGATGCGATACTGGCATCGAGGGGAAGGGCAACATTGGTCATCGCACACTTCGACATGCTCTGTGACTCGTTATCCAGCACCTCAGTTCCCAATATGCGAGCTACCGCCTTGCCTCCTTCCCGGGCTAGTGTTTGGATATACTCCATAATCTTCGCCTCGCCTCCGAGAACCCTCTCTCGCCACTCGATCGCCTCGTTCACGCAGACGTACGGGCTCGTGTCCAACGTGCCGACGAACTCGAAATTGTTGACGAACGCTGGCTTGCTTGACGGTGGAAGAGGGTTGAAGCGAGATCCAGATTTGGGAACGTAGCCGTGCGAGGTCGGCACCGAGGATGTAATCAAATGCTGGTTACGCAGCGGGACGTAGAACACGGCGCAGCCTCTGGGGACGAAGAGCCACTTGTGACAATTCGAAACGAAGAAGTCCGGGTCGGTCTTTTGGAGATCAATACCGACCATGCCTACGCCTTGTGCGCCGTCGATTAGACTCAGAACGCCCGCGGCTCGGCACGCCTTGGTGATAGCTTCAAATGGGAAGTAGACACCCGGAAGGCTTGACACCACGTCAAACAAGCAGATCTTGGCACGCTTCCCAGCGCGTGCGATGCTGTCCAAGGCAGCATGAAAGGCTTGTACGATGTCCTCATCCTCGCACGGATAGGAGATGTTGATGGGTCGTGACGATACCTTCCCGAGACTAGTGTCTACGATGTAATCAATTATCTTGGCACAGCCGCCGTAAATGGTACTAAAGTAGACGATTTCATCCTTTCCGTCATCGTTCCATTCGAGATTGCGAAGCACCACATTGACTCCCGTCGTAGCGTTCGAGACAAAAACAATTGTGTCGGTAGGCACGTTGACAAGCTTTGCCATGGCGGCTCTAGATTTATCCAAGATAATAGGGTATTCATAGCGGATATAGCTGTCAGGCATGGCCTCACATAGGTCCTGGTGATGCCTCATATGCTTTCTGATGTCGCGCGGTGCGGCACCGAACGAACCTAATGGTATCAACGCGGCTCGTTAAGAAAGGCTTGTGAGAATTCTGTCCTACCATGGTTGAGGTTCCGATACTCGGGATGGAATTCAAAGTGCTGAAGAAGCCTCTTCCCGAATACTGGCGTTTTTTGATTGTCCATCCTGCAGTTTGAGATGGTCGAGCATGGGGATTCAGACACGGTAACGAGAACAGCAACACCAGCACTAGTTAACTATGCTTCTTAAGGTTTGGCCGACAGACAACAGCTACCTTACTTGTGCTGCACCGAAAAAGCAAAACGGTTTACTCTTATTATCGATTCGTATAGCCCTCCATAGCGGGGTTTCGATATTGGCTAGAGTCAGCGTTCACAATGTCCGGTTCTCGGGCGCCGGCGACAGGACCTTATCCCGATGAAATCCGTTCTAGACTCATGAATTCGACTACCTTGCCGTGTATAAGCCGGCTAGCTTCTGACTCACGTGCTACTGGAGTTCCGGGATATAGCGCGAACTGGATAGAACTTATGTGGAAACCTTCCCTCTGGTGGTCCCTAGACGAGCCCGACCGTCCCGCCTTGTAGGCATAAGGGCGCGGCGTTGGAGAACGGTGCGTCCGATGCTGAGATGTTCCTTCATCTGACTGCAATTGGCGAGGGTAATTGCAGCAAACTGAGCCCGATTGGGATGTCTGACTCGATTCTATTTGACTCAATTCACTGTGATTCTCTTGCTAGAAATGATGTGCATATTGATCAAGCCCACGGCATTGATGTAACGCAATTGCGATTGCGAAGCCGAAAAACGACGTCTTGTGACTAGTCCTAATACTCACCTCATATGAAGGCGACTCTACCGTCTTTGGCACTTGCACGTATCTCTGATCTTTTGAGACGGCGACTTCGAGCCATTGTACCTAATGTTAGCATAGTACAAAAGTGTCCTAGCGAGCGAGGATTATAGGTGGGCGCCGAGTTACCCATCAAGACCATCGGCCATCAATCAGCCCAGACTCTCGACATATACGCTCAAGGAGCCGTCCGTTCCCGTGATATATAGAGAAAATAGGCAGGCGACAGAAAATATGGAAGGCCCACAGCCTGAAGTACTTATAAGCCTGAAGATAGAGACGATAGAGTGATTCGTGGAAGAACCAAAGTGGGCAGGCTTGGCGACGAGATGTTGTCGTTTGCTTACGTACCGGTAATTATGAATTCAAGGCAAACGCTCTCAGTTACAGCAGAGCAATTAGAGAGAGACACGCCCAGGATGACCCCTAATTTAGGCGGTGCCATTGAAAGTCCGAATTGGGAGCCCAGGAAGACCGGGGAGCCCTGGATCGACAATCGCGTACCCCATTCAGCTTAATCTGGGGGAAACGCGGGCCGGAAGCAGACTCCGCACGTAGTCCCTCCCCTTCTGTCGCCTTTGACATGACAAAACGACGCGATATGCAGCGCGAGCCGTCCGAGCATTTGCCGAGAGGCGAGAGAGAGAACTGGCTACGACCGATGCCATATGCAGCACCTACTGTACCTCACGGGAATGCGGCTAGGGGGGCAGTCCCTCTCCGTGATTTGCTCCTCCGCAGCTTGCCAGATCCGGTTGATTCGCGGGGGTGCGCCGCTCTGCGCCAACGTGACAAAGTCGTGCTTCTTATGACGGCACCATATTAGCTGTGGGCCTTTTCCAAGCTTTCCCCAAGCCTTGGGGGGCACACGAGGGCAAAAAAGCAAAAANGGGAAGATGCAATGCGAAAGTATAAGATGGCGGAAGTGAACTGTTTCTTATCGTGGGCTTTGTCGAAAGGCGCGGACCCTGGGATTACCTCCAGACGACATTTGCCCTCTTCTCCCTCCTCCTCGCCTCCTTTCGTCTGTGGAAGATGAGGTTCCAGAATATTGCTACGGCACTGTCCGTAGCTTCGGCGGCCATAGCAGCCCCCGCTGCGGACGAGAGCACCGCGTCTGCCGCTGACCCGG
>JAPUUL010000138.1:0-27247 GCA_029590625.1 Lasiodiplodia mahajangana | reverse complement strand
CGCACAACGTGATTCCTGCTGCGGCCGAAGGCCTCATCGGTCCCGAGCAACTTTGGTGGAATCTTAAGCATGTGGCAAATTCCACCGCCCAGCAAACACAACATTCGCAGAAAGCCGCAAGGAGGCCCAAAAGAATGGAGAAGTATGCGGATTTGTGCAACATATGGCAATTTCGCGTATTCGAGCAGTACAGAGATCGAGGCCCTCAGTAGAAGGACAATATAGCTGATTCCGGATATCGGTACCTCGATTTTTACATGGCTACCCAAGCAAGCTGCTAGGCACAACGGACCGATTAGTAAACTAAAGCGATAATAGCGAAAGCACCAGGCACGTCGAAGCGATTCCTGTATGACCATTCCGAGAAGACGCTTCCACGATTAGCCAGGTATACGCTTAGGCGTGTGATATCTCAAATGTTGTCCCTTACCGCATACATCAGCAACGAAGTATGAAATCACAGGCGGGAGGGTGCCGCTCCATCCCAACAGTTCTCGACCAACGCCTCCGTACCCTGCTCTTAACTCAGAACTCGGCCAGGTTCGCACAATTGGCCCAAAGACGATCCTCAGAACCGTGCAATCTGGTTTTCATCGACCGGAAACCGGTCGGCGGGGGAAGGGTTCAGCAGCATGCTGGTCCGAGCCGGTGCGTCGCGAAGAAACTGAAATAGCTGTAGCCTTTGCAACGTTGCAACCTGCAGCCAGTAACCAACAACCAACAATCATCACAAACTTCCGTC
The DNA here is from genome assembly GCA_029590625.1 of Lasiodiplodia mahajangana. NCBI lineage: Eukaryota > Fungi > Ascomycota > Dothideomycetes > Botryosphaeriales > Botryosphaeriaceae > Lasiodiplodia > Lasiodiplodia mahajangana. The sequence goes on along the minus strand of JAPUUL010000138.1, from coordinate 26,505 downwards.
TACCTATCCAATTCGGAGATACGCATACAATAGAGCAGCCTCTTCGAGGTTAAGCGAGGACCTGCATTGCAGCAGGAACTTCCTGTACCTACCTAGTCCGCCCGTAAACAATTCAATGCATGGGCTAGGTTAGGTAGTCGCGCGGATGTAGAGATGCCGATCAGTCCGGGGGGGGAGAGAGAAATGCCTAGAGGGCCGGTTCTACGCGGATGAATCCGAGCAAATGAGCTCACTATGCGTCATGGAAATAAGCGCCCATCGTCTATCTAGGAAGTAGGTAAGGGAATCGTAGATGTCTACAAACGAGGCTATAGTAGGTAATGTCGTAACCACGTCGGAGGTCACGTTAATACTTGCATGTATAACATAAGTCCCTACCTAGGTACCTAGTTAAGTGAGGTATGGTTAAGTGCCTCCCTTGATTCCTACCGACCTAGAGGTACCTAGATTACAGCGCGGGCAAGGTACTAGGTATGTATGGGTTGCGGTTAACACTGGAGACAGCCCGTGACAGCACGTACTTATGATAACCTAACCAACCTAACTGCAACAAGACATCGGTACGGTACCTACTTCTATATTGCTGTAGGTAGGTACTTATGTATTAAGTATGCATGTATGTAGGATTGTGGCGACGCTGGCTGTTGACAATGCGGGCGTTATTAAGTATACATACAGTAGTTGGCCTGCCCCTGAAACAACAATGTGGCGTGATTAAGATTTGAGGTGCCTGCGTCTTTCGCACATTCGCGAACTGCAACACCCCTGTGGCAATCAATCCCGCACTCCGTCGCCAAAATTGAAAAAGCCTCAAAGTACTGGGGACCTGTTTCATATGCAGGTCGCATTTCAACGTTAGTTAGCTTTAGTAAAGAATCTAGCCCTGCCTTATTACTATCAAATCGAAATTGGCAAGCCACCTCCATCATCATCGTCCGACTTGTAGAGCGCGCGCGCGCGCATTGAGCATTGATATATATATCTGCATACCAAATATGCATGTGGGTAGTCCGCGTACATGTAGGTATGTATGATGGACACTAGGGTGTATACATACATACATATTAGCATGGTTGAGGAATCTTAGACATGTCGGGAACTCCCTCCCGCTCGTCTACTTGCAGGAGGCGCAAGTAAATACGCTCTTCTTGATTGGTTCCATTATCAGAGGCTGATGTGCAGCACGGATGATCCTAGGTTGGCAAGTTAGGAGATAAGACACAGTCATGAAGCCATTTTAAGCTGCTCTATGTAAACAACCGGCAGCGACGGCGCTGTAGGAACAAAGCTCGGAATGCGGGCGCATTCTGGCTCGTCCCGGCTTCGTCGAGATAGCCATTTTACTATACCGTCGCGGCCCCCCGGGAGAGACAGTCCTACGCTAGTGGGCTTTTCATCCTAGACTACTCTGAAGTAAGTATACCAGGTGGAGATGGCTTTCTTATTCTTGATCCGTGCAGATTCAATCCACTATGAGATGGAAGGCATCAACGCAATTACTGTTGGGGTTTGGGGCGCTGCGACATCCGGGTTCTAGAATAAGCGAGATACTATGTATGTTTCTCGTGTGCTGTGCTTCGCATGCGGCAAAACAGGATGTTGTTTTGTTCCACGCGGTGCGATGATGTTACCTGAGACATTTTATATCTCCGAGGCTCCATAGAGTCAGACATCGGGCAAAGCCTCTGGCTAACTGCCGATGTACTATAAGTCTACTGAGTGCTACGACGTCTACTTTCCGTCGGTACGGGCACGATTGTCAAAAAGACTATTCCTCAAGCCTGAGGGCATCTCGGCCGTAAGCCCATAGCAGATATCGCAAATATCCGAAGATCTTCAGTGTGTAACGCGATCCGTTACTTGTAGGTCTGCGTGATTTCGTAGTTAGTCCCGAGAAGAATGACCTGCCATAAAGTCTTAGCACTTACACAGCTCTGCGATCTAGGTTCGGCTATGGCGAGGTAAGGACCGTATAATGGTGGTACTCCTCACATGATCTCGTGTGGTACCGTGGGCGGAGGAGGTGAGGACGAAGGTGAACGAGGCGAGGTGGGCTGGAAGAGCCTCCTTGCCTAGACCTTAGGTACTACATACATACATGGTAGGTAGTGCATGCTGCGTCACATTGTGATTCGGCAATTGGGTACCAGGGCGACCAAAGACAACATATCTACGTGTATCACCTTGATATCAAAATACGGTGCTAATAGTCTTATGACTAGCGACGGCTCTTCTAAGATGCTATGCATAGGTATCCATCTACCTACCTGTAGATACATACTATTCCCAAGTATCGACCCAAGCGCTTAACTTTCAGCTATTCTACGAGTCCTCCATCGGAAGCTATCGATGTCGATCGATTGCAGATCGGGTGGGATAGGTGAGGTAGGTATACGTATATAGCTCTTAAATAGGTAGGTATGTAGTCTAGGTAACTTACCTAGTTATACGTACTGTACGCTCTAGGGGTACCTTGTAACCGATGCCGAGCGTCACACGCTCTGATTGGCCTCTTATGTGCCTCCCTCCCTACTTTAGTAGGTGGGTTACGAAGTCTAACAAATCCGCAACCCAGCGTTACCCGCTCCGTTGCTACGCTGTCATCGTGATGTTATACCTACTTATGTACTAGGGAAGCGAAACTCGGCGCTTCCCCCGTACCTATTTTAGTACTTATCTCTAATCACCGAATATGCAGTGTCTATGTGGAATTCTGAGAGTGTTAAGGTAGATCCCAAGTAATGTGGTGAACCGCCGAGCGGGTAGTGTTCGCAACGATGTAACCTAAGACAAGAAGCTACTACAGCTAGGTATGTACGTACAGCTATGCTAGCTATGTGTGTATGCGCTGCACTAGGAGATGCGGAGTTGTACATACATACGTAGGACACGGGTCGTCGGGACAATGGTTGTATTCAGTAGGTAATGAGCATACAACCGCTGTCCCTGGCGTCTGCACGGGCATTTTCGATCCCGAAGACCTGGGCGAGTGCGGGTGGGTGCACACCAGGTATTTCCCCATCCGTTCACACACGGGAGGAGATCAAGGAGGGGGGCATTCAAGTCCCCTGGTCCCTACACAGTATAACTGTAGGTAGTATATAAGGTAGTATACGTGTTACCTATCAAAGTGGCCGNCCCGGTCCATATGCAGTCTCAGCCAGGTTGTCTCTGATAAAAAAGTGACATCGAATAATGATGTAATTTGTCTCATTCAATATCACGACATCGAAAAGGGTGCCGGAAAGAAAGGTACCGTGCCTAAGGTGCTTACTCCTACACACCTTCATAAGTAGGTATACTAGCTCGATAGGGCCTCTCTCATTTTCGCCGAATAGTACATCCAGCACATTTCTATGTGTATGGCCATGTGTGTGTGTATATGTAGTGTGGGAGGGCCTCCAACCAACAAATGGTAGGTATGTGCAGTAGCGTCGGCCTGGCCCTCCAAATGTCATTCCATTCCCGTCATTTAATCCTAAAGCCATGTGAGCAATGCCTTGCATTTTCCTCCAGTCTAAATACCTGGCTAGTTGTGTGTTACATACTACCTACATACCTACGTCCGTAGGGAGATAAAGAGATCCTGACCTATAACGCCGTGTGATAATAAAGGGTGACGAAGCTCTATGCATGTAATCCGTGGCTCGTTTGCCTTTCATCGAGAGTAGAGAAGCCAATTCGAGTCCAAACTCCGGTAGCTGATACAAATCCAGTACGTCTCGTAACCACGCTTAGCATTAGTGCACTTACAGTACAGACCTAGGTAAGTACCTGCCTACATACCTTAGGTAGCCGGGTTGTTGACCTACGTCGCAGATCCTTAAGTCCGTTGTCGCAGAGAGAAATTATAGCTTGCGCGCCTAGGAACACCAGACTACACACCCACATACCTAGGGTACACTACCTAGGTATATGACTTTACTATGCTTGTGTTTACAGTAAACAACGTTGGGAGTTTCTTGCCATTATCGTAAGTAAACGTAGTAGATATGTAGATATTTTAATCTGGAGAGAGGAATTATCTCTTAAGGCTATATAGATGGTTCCGCGATCTTACCGCGCTACTTACACGTATAAGACGCCAAGGAAAATTAGTCGCGACTAGAAGCTCGGAGATTGCCTAGCTCGATAGAGTGTAATTCTGCGCTAACGGGCGCGGTCGAGCTAAACACCAATCGTGTTACAGTGTTGTGATCCTACATAGTGTATCCCTACACACCTACTCGCTGACCAGCTCGTTTTATTGCGGTTGAACCCGTGGCGTAGGTACCTGGTGTGTGTATGTAGGACACCATACCGAGTTTGAATGATGGTCGATTAATCCGCATTCCATATCAGAGGGCAAAATCGACCAGGTTTCTCCTAGCCATAGTCACAAGGTCCATAAAGTCCATCTTTAAACGAGTGACCAGGAGCAAATCATTTTTGCTTCATCCGCACATCCTTTCCGCCCCCATGTGGGCATATGCACAGTAGACTGACGTGGGATGCGGTGCTGAGCTATAGTGTCCCTATCCTGAGGGCTCCAGCAGGCATTGGACAGCGAGCAGATGCAAAGAGCACCTCACGGGCGGTGCCCGGAACTTGTGTGAACCAACAAGACATCGTACCATCGAAGTGCAACTGCGTAGCCATCCACCACGGAGGGACGCTACTGTAGGTACAGCCCACGTTTCCAAGTTCCCAGAGTTGGAAGGACGCAAGCAAGCAAGTAGGTATCGCGACGCAAACCCGGGAATTGGTTACCAGTGTAGTAGATAGAGCGCGCCACTTGGCGGTTCAAAGGGGGGGTGAGGGGCACTTGAAGGGGACAGTTGCCAGCTTAAAAAGACATCTCCGACCAGACCGATTGGGTGACTTGCCGAATACGGATACCTGGCCCTGTTCTGATAGGACGGCGTCCCGGGGGAAGCCCACCAGGTCGGGTCNACCCNTGTCGTTAATAATTACTCCCCGCCAATTTTCGCGTGCGCAGCCCCCGCCGCAGTGCAGAGCACCACCCAGAGAGAGGGATCGCGATGTGCCAAGCCGCTCTGTCGTGTCGACGTGAGTGTTGTGCATTGCAGCGTACATAACATGTCTCCATGTGACGTATCATACAAATATATATATGTAAGTAGGTATGTGTATAACAAGACGGCACCCGCACCCTACAGAACGATGCTGTCTGGACTCGCCGCGGGCATTCGATTCAATAGGAAGCACGTAGGTATGTATGTATGTATGTATGTATGTATGTATGTATGTATGTATGTATGTATGTATGTATGTATGTTGTATGTATGTAAACAGGGTTGGCATTTCCGGACCTGTACCGATGAGCGATGAGACTACTGGACTGCCGTCATGGGATATAGTATCCGTATTATCCTGCAACACCGTTGGGTGGTCGTACAGCATAAATACGTATACAAGAAAGATCTGATCAATCCCTGGCATCCCCTCCCCCTCTTCTCTCTACCGCCCGGTCTTTCTAGGTATGTAGGTAGGTAGGTAGGTAGGTAGGTACTCGATTTGGTAGCTTTTTGTGAGGGGCTAAATATGCAACCAGCTAGCTAACTACTGTACATGCTGTACATGCTGTACATATACGGCATCGTCTGGGTACGGTAGATGGTCACTCTATAATGAAACTCGATGTTTGGCATTCTGGCTCTGGTGATCCCGCTAACTACAAACAGCATAAAAGAAAATTAACCCAAAAAAAAAAAAAAGAGAAAGACCGGTCATAATCGCCAAGAAACGAACTTTTCTATCCTACACGAAGAAGACAGACCCCAACGTGCTACTAACGGACCCATGTCCCTCATATCCCCTTGTTCCTCTGCAAGGTTTTATTACCTATACCCAGACTACATACAGCAGGCATGGTAGTGAGCATGCCCCTATACCGTAATCCTGGACAGGACCTGAAGGTGATCCACAACGGGTCCGTTTCTTATTACACCATCAGGTAGGTAATATGCTGTACATGCCTACATTCTTACATACTCCATACACTAGCACATACTGTCCCATAAGTGCTGAGAGCTGGCAGAACAGGCTAGACGGGCTTGCGAAATTCCACTAGGTAAGCAGACACGCGGGTCGCACGCGCGCCTTGTTTCCACTCAGGGCCTCATCCTATGGAAGTGTATGCTTGCTGTACACCACAGTAGGCATTCACATTAGCCAGTCGAGCCAGTAGCGCGACCGAGAAAGAAATCCTCATCCCACAAGGCCCAAAACCACGACCGCTGCGGAGACGGAGTCCTAGAATTATCCCGAAAAGGAAATCAACCGACTGCCGAGAGCATCGCCAAAGACTTAAGCCATATCTAGATCGCCAGGCAAAATGCCGCAAAAGAGATAGGTACAAAAGCCATTAGCCCACGACAATTTCACGTAAGTAGTCTAGATACGTTAGTGTAGCCTACGTATATCTACGTAGCTGAGCAATCATCCATCATTCACCAGCGATCATCCTGCAATGCGCTATCGTCACCGTAACTCACAAGCTGGGGAACAGGTGGGTATATACACGAGGTGTGCCATATATAAGTACTATACACGTTGACAGCGCAGGCTACTCTTTCATCGGAACACATACTAGGTAACGCGAAGGGTCACATTTTGCCCGGATTAGCCGAGGAGCAAGCAAACAACAGTCTAGTAAAATAATTGAAAAAAACGTCAAGGATTAACAAGGACGGCAAGGGGTTGCTGGCGCCGGTGGATCCCAGTAGTGAGATGATTAAACCCCCAACACTTCTACTTAGTCCGTGGTGTTCCTAGCCTAGCAATCTAGTATGTATGATGTACCGATGCATACCTTCTTGTCGCAAGAACAAAAAGGATCATCCAGGATGAGCAGTACATACTTACTTACTTACTTGGAATGGATGAGTAGGAGAAGATGGGGGCGAATAGGGGCGAAGCGGGAGAGAAAAGTGAAGACAGGGGTGGAGTAAAAAAATAAAAAATAAAAAAAANTTAGGAAAATAAACAATAATCAAAAGGCGACCACCGAATACGTATGTACGTAGGTAAGTAAACCCGATCTCGCCGCCCTCGCTTCTCTCCTCTCCTCTCCTCTCACCGGCGTTAACTTAACTCGATTCCAAAATCGAAATGCAAGCTTTAAGTAGCTCGACCCACAACACGTGTTTATACTAACCCATCTACATCATTGTACGTGTATGTAGCAAACCCTGTCGACATGGTTGTGGTCGGTATATGTAGGTATATTGTATCTGCGCATCATTCCCGTTCAAGTGACAGAAACCAGACACACTAGATACTAGCATATAGAATAGCTGGATCCTTTCCCCTCGATGCCAAGGGGCTATATATGTAGCAAAAGTCGTCGCACCCAATCCTGTCAATAGCTCCCGCCATCTCAACACTTGATATTATAAAGAAGACGGCGCTGGCACTTCTAAGTCGTCGATATCCTTCCCGTCGCCTCTTTACTTACGTGGGATACTATCGACCTAACCCAACACAGTCAGCAGCAAATACGACAACCGCACACCAGAGAGCTAAGCTCTCAGGTTTTTGCGCCATCATTGAACAACAGTCCCTCGGCCTAGTCGAAACGCTGGTCATGACGGGTACACACAACATCGCCGTCAAGCGAGACGCGCAGACGCCGCTGCTCGAGAAGTCTCCTCAGCCCCGTCTTGGGGATTCCGAGATGAGCGAGTTCGGCTCCAAGAGCCTCACCGGGAAATTTGCTTACATCCCCAAGCTGATCTGGATATTCACCGAGAGCAACTTCGACACATTCGTCATCCCTAACACGGCGTTTGGTGTACTGGGGGCTTTCGCTAGTTCAATTCTCACTGAGGGATTCCAGCAACCGCTTACCGCTCTCGGAATTCTCAAACGCTTCCCTCTCGTACTAGCCTTCAACTGGTACAGCGTCTTCATCTTCGATCTCTCGAACCAACGATCTCTCGAGTCTATTGAAGAAGACCTAATCAACAAGCCATGGCGGCCAATCCCCACGGGGAAGGTCACCGCAACAGAGGCACGCCGTTCTCTATTTGTGGCTATTCCATTAGTCCTGCTATTCAACTATCTGCTCGGTGTTTGGAGGCAGGGATTTTTCATACTGATCCTCACTTGGATGTACAACGATATTCGAGGCGGAGACGAGGTCATCCGCGACCTCATCATCTCAGTGGCCTATGGCATGTTCAACAGCGCCTCGCTAGAAATTGCCGTTGGAGGTGGCGAGTATAGCGATATCAATATCAGCCGAGGAGGTCTAATATGGACCACCATGATCAGTGCTGTTATCCTGACGACCATGCAAGTACAGGACCTGAAGGATCAGGCAGGAGACCGGACCCGTGGACGCCAGACTATTGCGCTTTGGATAGGCGATCGATTCTCACGCCTCTCGATCGCCTTCTTCGTCGCCTTCTGGTCGGCTGCCTGCCTCCTCTTCTGGGACCTTAGGCCATACGGATATGTAGTCCCGGCACTGACAGGGGCCGTGACAGCGTACCGGGTACTCACCATGACGGCGCCCAAAGACGACGCCACTACCTGGAGATGGTGGTGTGTTTGGACGATTACACTCTATCTTTTACCAGTCGTCAGTCTGATATGACCCTCGAAACAAGCCTAGTGGCGCAGCCTCGCGTCAGGGGCTATTCTTCATTCCTTTAGCGCAAATATAATCGGTAGCGGGATCTAAACGGCGAACAGGTAGCACAAGTCACATTCATGCATAGGTCTGGGAGCATGGCGCAGGAAACTCTTTTTTTTTCGGCGTTCATTGATGCCCGACATCAACCACTTTGTTTTGAGTTGCTTGGATTAACGACACAGTGACGACCACGGCGTTTTCGGCTTTAGATACCAAATTATTCATTATTAGTACTGTTTATAACAGAAACAAAGTTCGAATTAAATCAAAATTGGGCCTAATTTCTCTTTTCATAAAGACTGTAATAACACAATCTCATGATAAAGGTAGGTCCTCCACCGCGCATCATTCTCGGCTGTCTTGGCAGTGCAGTGTGACAGAAGATGGCATTTCCAAAGCCTATCATTCTAGAAAAACATACGAGTGTACGTTCCCGAAAGTGGCACCTCCATCATGTACCAGAGGTATACGTACATGGCACCGAACATGGCACCGAGCTATAGAGAAGAAGGAGGAGGCCTTCATCCGTGGACCCGGCAAAGGGGACAAAAGGGGTCTTTGGGCAATTTCACGCCCCGTTATAACGTCGCTTTCTTCCTGTAGGTGTGTTGCATTGAACCCTCTCCACGTCGACTTGCGTCGCAGTATGTAAATGCTGTTCATCCCATTCGTTACCGTCAAGTCCTGCCCGTGCCGGTCATAGCAATTGGTTCCAGCCATCAGGATCCGGTACTACGATCAACAAACTCATTCATACGACTTACGCTGCAACCGCGACATCCTTTCAGGCTAGCACTCGTGATTAATAATAATCGGCATCGCCATCACATCGCTCCCGGCCCTCTGGCTACCTACAGTACCTATCTATCTACCGCTACTCCGTACATTGCGAATACCTACAGTAGGTCTACAGGACAGGTAGATAGTGTGGGACGTTTACGATATGCTATGCCAGGGTCCAGGACCACGTTACCCACTTCCTACACGACGTTCGTCACGTCTTGCGGAGGAAGTACCGCGCAGGTCAGTATGTATTTACATACATACTCTTATCTTAATAATCTAAAAATTAGTAGCCCGGTATTATAGCTAGGGCAAAACCCAATCTCGTCTCCCCGGGCTCTTCTGCTCTCTTCCCTTACCCTTCGACACCGTCGTATCGCTTGCGGGGCTCACAGCGACGGACGCCATCTATTTCAAATATGTTTTGTTACTTAGATCAATAGGTATTTTAGCGCAGGAAGAACTAAGACCGGCGTTCTATGGCACTAGTGTACATAGATAAATAGGTCGTCTCATTTAGGCTCCCGACTATCAAAAAAAGCTAAAGAGTGATTGGTTCCCATCAGATTCATCATCAATACCCTCGTCGACGCTAGTCTGGCTTGGCGAGTGAGTGTAGTAGACCACATTTTGGTTCTTGTGTGCGCGTGTACAGCAGCACTACTGCAGCAGAAATGTCGAGCATGAATCCTGCGCCCACTCGAGAATGCGAACTACCGAAATCGTCTAGGGGGTTGACCACAGGTCCCTTGGAACCAATGTTACGCTCAAGAAGTACCGCTTCAGGATTGCCAGCGTTCGCTTCTCGCCCATTCCGGGCGACGCTGTCCGCATCGAGGAAGATGCCCGTTGGCCACTCACCGAATGCAGACGGCCATGGGTATTCCCGAGCGGGTTTCGGTACGGAGTTGCAGTGCAGACCATCTGGACGTCGACTTTCAGTCACACCCAGCCGGGGTCATGCGGGCTTGATTGAAGTCTGATAACACTCCATACAAACAAATAAGAGCCGCTGGCCCCTTAACAACGCGCCTCATCGAGAAGTTGGTCGGATAATCCGTCGAAACAAGCTTTCCACTCGCTTAAACCTAGACTATAATAGCGATATATTGATTCTATCATGAGCTGAGAATTGAATGCACGCTGGCATGAACGAGTAGCCTGCTTCATATACCCCTCCTTAGATGACCTCAGCGATCAACCCCGAGTGCATAAGTATCTACACCGCTATATCACGCTTGCCCCCTCTCCGTCGGTGTACCCATAAAGAAGTATACAGGCGCCTTCACACAAGTATCGACAACTTTCCTCCTCACTAGCCCATCGCCGAACCAATATAGGCCTCCGGGCACAGCCGCTACGCACATTAGTGTATTGAATTGTGCTTAGTCGCGAAGTCGTAATGCAGAGACCTAGCACAGCTCAAAATAGAACCGGTGCAGTGTTTTCTACTACTACAGAACTAGAAAATCTTCCAATGCATGTGATCCGCTATTCGATTCCTATATTCGTTATTGCGCATAAATATGATCACCACGTAGCGCTAACGATCCTCTGGGTTGTTCATCAACTGACCCTTCACTCCACAGCCCCGAATAATGCTAGGTATGTACTGTTAGGTATTATGTTGGCTCGCCGTTATTAGCTAAGAAACTAGAAAGGGTATCGATCAACATCAGACTATTCACGTACGGAGCTTGGTATTAAGCCGACACGTAACCTAGGGATCTAGTTAGTAATAACGGAAAGAGTAATTGATCGGGATAACACACCTAAAGCTCCGACTCTTACCACGACCAAGTGGGAGGCCCCAAGGTCATTCATACGCCAGAGGCTAAACATGTCCATTGGAGAGAACCGTAGAAACCCTCATGCAACCCCTAATGTCCCGCAACGATAGTCATCGACAGCGACATTCAAGGGCTGCTTCTCAAATCATGTCGCTTAAAGTCTTCTCATGCTTGCTATACCTACTAACTGTACTCTACGTTCCAGCGATGTTCGTATTAGAAACAATTATAGGTACTGCGAGAAAGGCGTGTCTTTTAAAGTTAGTTAAAGGGAAATTACGAGAAGTGCTTGATATCCAAGTAACGCGAGCCCACCACCAACTACTAGTACATTGTATTAATATATTGGTAGTGTCCGCTTAGCTGTCAAAGGTTTTGCTCTAAAGTGAAGACAGGTTACACTCGGGTCACCGTAGGGTAGCAACTGGGTAGATATATAGGGGTCAGATCTCAATATCATTGATTTCCAAGTTCTCCTAATCGGTTGAGAAAGCTCCTCTCGATATATGACAGTGACAATTAATACTATTAGCCCCTGGGTGCCTAGAAGCGACCCTTCAGCAACCTCCTAGCCACTTTATCCCCAGGCATCAGCCTTTTCCGTTCCCGAATCATCCTAAACCTCTGGCCCGGTACCCTCTAGTTCATTTATTTCTACGAAAAATCTCAGTATATATTTATCTTTGAAAATTCTCACCGGCTATCCCTAGTCACTACGTATAATGGGCCAACGTTCATTCTGATTGCGACTGTCAATAGGTAACGTGTTCTATCATAGCGTCGACACTCTAGCTTCCTGACTCTCGTGAGTGTAAACTCCTTTCTCACATGTAATTAAGCTCCTCTTTATCCTTATAAAGCAATTTTTAACTTATAAGCTAAACGTTCTTTATGTAAAAGCCGGGGAAATATTTTGGAGGACAGGAGGCCATCAAGCCTAAGTGATGTATGTGACAAGGGCTTGTATAATAGGGTTTGGGACGGTATTTTGTATTCAACTAATAATACTCTAGGGGTCTCTAGGGCCTTCCTCCCTTTCGGCCGGAAATATTCAGACCTACTTATAGACGTGGGATACGACCCCCTCATTCTTAGGAATAATATTCATGAAACGGCTGAACATCCCGTGAAGTGGTATTCCTCTAATAGCTTAATTACAACTAAGAAGGTCTCAGTTGGTCCTAGAGGATATCTTCAATATATGGTCCTGATTGGCCAGTAGTGGCGTACAGCCTCCTCCGGGGTCGTGTGTCTAGGACTGTGGCTTCTAACCGTGTGACAATGTATGTAAGAGGAACAATTCGATATGTGAGTTTCACTACTGATTTCTTTTCCCTTCTTTTTTTTGAGCAGCCAAGTGTATCCATGAAGAAAACTCATATTATTAAAATATCTCGCGGAACATCATCTAACCCACATCGTTTCAGCTCTTCTTCCTGCTCATGAGCAGCTATAGTTACGCCTCAAGGATAAAAAACCTAAACACTGGAGATTAACGTATATTCTCGCTGTGAATTAAAATGAAAGTAAAAGCTTATATATATCACAGCCAGAAGATACCCCGGGTGGGGGAGATTCTTGGGGCTTCTCCTGGCTTCGAGGCCGAAGGCTCGGTGAAAATGTAATATCGCCAGTTGGTTTCTTAGTTTCAATAATGAAAGTTGCCTGACCATATTCAGTATCTAATCCCGAACTCCCAACCTGCCACAAGGCTGCACCAGGAGGAGTGATCGTGGAGTATAAGAAGAGGTGAACAAAGGAGGCATTCCTGTATATAGGTAGGGTAGTATTCAGAGAGGATTTAGGGGCCTCGCGCAACAAAAGTCTATTACCCACCACACGTAAGAAGGGTCCTGACACAACCTTTGCCAACCCCCGTGCTACAATAGTTATCTTCACATAATAGTACATCACCACGTAAAGAAGGTGCTGAGTATAGGCTAGTAGTGTTCCGAGCGGCTTTATACGGATAACAACATAGAAATCTCTGCAAGTTAATACGTTAATCATGCCTCTATATCAAAAAACTTGAGCACCTAGAAACCCATCATGCTACCATGGGATTTCCCTACTGATTCTATAATATTTCCTTCGCATACAACACTTTCTCGCTTTAATTATTTTACGTGCGAATTTATAGAGGTCTATGTTATTAGGTGTATTCGCTAGATCTAAAGAATATTAAATATTCTTACATAGAATGATCATATTGTCGTCTCAAACCCTTATGTGTTTGTGAGGCAGATGCTGCATGCGACGACTGTTACTAGTGGAAAACGGGTCATGGTGGAAGTCGTTACTAAGTTATATGATATGGAAGACGCGAGACTAAAATAGCACCAATAACCCTAATTAGAGCCGACACTGGATCTTTTATGATCCCGGCTGCCCACAACCACATACCTCCGCCCTCGAGGTAGAGGAACAAAGGGGTTATCTGTACATATATATCCAGCCATTAGAAGTAGTCGTTGGAGTTCCTCGTACGTCAACAAGTATTCAAGACCTACCTATACCGTACCAAAGGGCCCGTGACAGGATCCCATGGCATCATTTAATCTTCGACTACTACTTACCCGTCGAGATTTAGGCCAGCTCGAGCCTCATTTACGTAGCGCGTGCCTGCCAAATCGTAAACCTTGTCGTCTAGGGCCATGGGGGAACTGAGTCAATAGAGTTTGGCCGGAATGATAGACGAGTGAAGTAAGTTTACCAGGGGTCTTGCTAGCTGCTTGAGTCATGTTTAGGATTCATAATTCTGTTTTGGTATGTTGATAGTACCCCGACTAGAGAGACAGGCAACTGTTGTATGTCATAGAACGTCATCTAATTATCGACTGATGTCATCATCGGCATCAAGCGCCACTTCTAATAACTTTTTTGTACATTGGGGTATCATGATGTATTCCGACTATGCCGCCCATCTCTAATGCAACCGATAAGGCTCTATATTCAAAACTGGTGCTGGGGTGGAGCTCGACTCTAGTGTCCTATGTGGACTCCGATTCCTGTCGTCCTCCACCACTATACTCGTGACGACTTCCATCTGGATAGCATTGCGTTCCAGGGGCGTCAGAGATGTCTGGCTTAGGCTCTTTGCTAGCCTCGATTGCCTCCGCTCCTGAAGCTCCGGATCGCCCAGGATTCGCCACCAACCGCCCGTAGGCGGTTTCCGAGGCTGCTCGTTGCGGCCACCGCGCACCCACACCGTATTCCCGAACGTGTTTGGTGTCCAGTTCATGAACGTAAATGTTTTGACGCCTGTATCTTCCTTCCCTATATCATCACCCTGCGCAAAGACGATCGATCGACGAGTCGTGGTGAAGAGGAGGACGTCTAACCAGCCATTACTAGCGGCGAGCGCTCCTGCGAAGCAGAAATAGCCGAGAGACGGCTCCTTGCCCGCCATGGTCGCCACACGGCCGATAGCCAGGGGTAAGATGCATATTAAATATATTACGGGATAGACAAGAAATGCCGGATGATAACCGCTATTCTTCGTGCCGGCCAAGTCGCCTCGCTTTTGTTGGCGACGTAGCGATATAAATATAGCTGTATAAAGCGCCCAGGAGAGGATAATGCCGATAAATATAAATATGTAATGTGTAAGCAGTCGAATATCGCCGTATTCTCGATTTATCCAGCACTATCCAAACAACGTAAGCAAGATAATTCGAACCTATTTCTTGACGGTCGTGACTTACCCAGGCGCCGGCGCGAACAAAGAAACCTCCAGCTGATGCCCCATTCGAGGTACCAGCTACTGGCAACAGTGATATAAGATATATGAATATCCAGAGACAGCAAATATAAATGTAAAGACTTTTATGCGGAGGGCGATAGTTATAGACAATCGAGTAGAAGGTATGAATGGCGACGGCTGACATGAAGCAACTAGACGCGAGATCACCCGTCGAGATGAAGAGACCTTGAGCAAAGCAAGTCCCGCTCTGAGCATAGATGGCATCTTGCGCCACCCACGCCGTACTCAAAGCAAAAGCAGTTGCTTGATGTAAGTCGGCAATAAGGAGGTTCACGATTAACACAATGAACTGATTCGGGTATTGGGTTTTCTCGGAGCACTCGGACTGTGTAAATGATGCCGAATCCACCGTCGGATCCGAGGCCGCCAGCTTCGCGGCATCGTGAGCAGGTCCAAACTCGACCGGTCCGTTCGCAAATACGTGCCCAGGTGCTCCGCTCCCATTGCCTCTACCCGGCTTTCTCCTTAACCGCCATTTTGAAACCTTATAGGTCAAGTAGAGAAATAATGCCAGCGCCGAGAAAAAGGAGGCGAGACCGAAGATGCTGATAGCAATAGAGCCCCCACGTACCACTTGTGGTAAAGGAATGAGACTGTCACTTTCATCTACCGCCATGCCGGGACGGACTGGACGCCCGGATTCGACGTCGCTCGTCTCTTGTAAATATCGTCGTGGCGTAGGTTAATGGCGATTTTTAATACTTGTAAGTAGAAGAATAGCGAAGGAGAGGGGACTTGTCCCAGGGAGGGAAGGCCTTGGCGCTTTATGAAGAAGCAACTAGCACGGCCTGAGGGAACGGCAGATGTTTCCCAGGCACATGGTTCAAGACTGGGGCTATCCGAGTCCTTGAGCCGAAGATCGAGGTGGCTTTTCGAGCAACGGCTACCCTCTTATCTCAAACGCGCGACAAGCTCGGGGCCGCTTGGCTTTCTATATACATAAGACTGACATCTTACATATATGCTCTACGCTAGCACGGTTTCAAAGCGCCTTATCCACGTGGGTCGGCGTTGGCTTGGCGGCAGTTCAGCTCTGCTCCAATGCTGCACGAAATACTGCCTACAGACAGATTCAGGACAAGGTTCTAGGCCAAGCAGCAACCCATGATTTGTCGGGCGCCACCTCCATTCAAAATACGGGCCTAAAGAGCCTAACATTTAGGGTTGGAATCGGTTATGGTACCTGCAGACGAAGCTTCTAGGATTACCTACTTAGTTAGTCTCTTCGACCTTGACCGTATCTGCTCTGGTATACGTGACGAGGAGGGGCCTAATCATTGGGTATGAACATCGTCATGTTACCTAACTCACCAAATTTTCTTCCGTCTAATAATAAAACGGAACCAGAGGTAGGAGGACTTTGGTGCACAAAGGTTTGTAAGCAGGCACTGTCAGACCGAGGGCTCGCAACGTTCGCTGATAAAAATAATGCAGCTGAGCCAGGTCTCTTCAGCAAAGCCACAGAGTCATTATTAGCACTCACTAGGTATTATCCTTTCGGTATGCCACATAGGCTATGCACAAACATCATCTTAGGCGGGTAAAACATCTACATCACGTATCAGGTCATTCAACTACGCCGCGTATTTGGAAATGCCACCAAGCTCCCGTTACACCAGCATACCCGAGGTCTCAATAAAAACTGTTGATGATTCATTTCGTTTTAGTTTAGCCTTTTAAACATAGCTCTGAACATAGGGCGCCTTACTTCTAGACTAGGCCGGTAATCCCAAAGTCAGAGTGTCTAGTGGGAACTTTCTTGAGCCTGGATCCCGGCAGAGCGTACCTACAGTAGAAGGCAATCTGCCACTCTATCTTCTACCTACATGGGTAGTAGGTAGGTACTGTTAGCTGCACAGACAATCTTTCACATACCTTAGGTACCTTTTAGATACCCAAGTACGTAATGCGATCTCTCCGTGTATCTCTTACGCCGCAATAAGGAGACAACGAAGTGAGAACATGCTTGATGTCCATAGGGCTACGGAAGCGAAAGGAAGACCGTTGAACCAACATGGCAATATCTACAGTATTGCCTATGTAGTGGAGCGTATGTAGACCCAACGAGTTGGTAACATCGTCTATCCTAGCCAACCTTGTCACGAGATCATTAAACGCCGCAGATCATTACTCCAAACTAGTGATGGCCACCAGGTTGATGGTTGGGGTACGCTTGTGACAGACCGTTACCGAGAAACGCTTGCCAGCTTACTTAGTCATGTCTGTATATCGTACTTGCGCGCAGTATTACATGCCTATGTAGTAGATGAATTCTACTCTCGATAGTTTACGAGTTCCTCTTCTCTTCTTTCTTATTGCTTCTTGCTAAGTTAAAGCATGCATAGGTAGTAGTATCTAAGTGTTATACATACTTATGGAGCTATATACGCGCATTAATTAGTAGGCATCTCCGGCTCGCTCTTGTTTCTCGGCTCGACAGCGGAAAGTAAGTAGGTAAGTAGAGGGCGTAGCTTTGGGCGTAGGTACAGTATGTGAGACACTGATGCCTGCAATTCTGCACGTGTGTTCTAAAATAAACCTTGCAGCGTTCCAGGATCTTCCCTGCGAGCTCAGCTGTAGCCAACCAATGGGCAAGGTTGGACAGGAAGAGTTCTGCAGCATCTACAAGTAGTTAATTGTAAGATCCACCAACTTATATAAGTTACAAATCCTTCTCCTATGTATTACATACGCGTACGCATACGATCCAGATAACAAATCAACAAATGTAGCCTGGCTACATCGCGTAGGTAGCTGTAGCTGTAGGTAGGTTGTGTTCTCCATTGCATGCCAGCTTCAAAGTCTCTACCCAGGTAAGTGTTCCTTCAGCTTCAACCCCGACAAAACCAGCTACCCCGGGATTTACATCGCGTTACCGAACGACTGGGACTCGAGTTAGTTTTATCGCTATTTTACTTTTCTACGCCTTCTTTGGATACGCCACCAACGTTTGATCTCCGTCGTTGTCGCGATATTCTCGATGTTAAGCAGATAGAGCCGATAGCTCTGTAGTTAATAGTCTACCGGGTAGTATCGCAACATTAGGGGCAGGTATAACGTAACCCCGAATTTTTATGACTATCTGAGTAACTGTAGACTTCAGCTATCTTTTATTTCCTAACACTACATCCTTTAGCTGATATGTAATCTGATAATAATCGACAGTTGGTGATTCTTGGCAACGGAGAAAAAGCTCAGTTCTAGAACTGTAGGTACTTAGCTAAGGAGCCGTCTAGGGCATACCAGCTGCTGCAGCAGGGTTGGTAAATTAGTTTAGTAACTAATTAGTAACTAAGACTAACTAAGCATTTAGTTAGTATTAGTTAGGCTGCTTGACTAACTAACTAAATATGTAGTTAGTTTTAGTAACTAATTAGTTACTAAGATTTGAATTGTGGCCTGTGCGCAGCGCTATATAAGTGAATATTCGGTATATAATAATATTTTTTCTTGCTGTATTTCCGGGGCACAGACCACTTGCTCCACTAATACTCCACTATAACCCTCGCGCACAGGCCACAATTCAAATCTTAGTAACTAGATTAGTAACTAACTAACTACTTAGTTAGTCTAGTTTTAGTCAAGATATTGCCTAGTTAGTTTTAGTCAAGGCACTAACTAAACTAACTAACTAAATTACCAACCCTGTGCTGCAGGCACTACTGCATACCTGATACCCAGTATACAAAAGTACAGTTAGCTGGATTAGCATTAGAGCTGCCTACATTAGGCCTAGGCAGCTACCTAAGTAGCCACCATCTCACTGGCGCCACACTGGTAATCCTTTGCAGAAACCGAACACCCCCCCTCCGGCCGGCAACAGCACCCACATTTTTAGAGCTCGGCCAGGCCCTCCAGCCAACCAGCTTGCGTGCCGAGACATCGGGTTAAAACTCACGATGGCCCCCCCNATCCCTATCGGCTACATCGGTTGTCGTTGTCAATCTCGCACTTCGTACAACCTCGCTCACCTTCGCTCGTACTTGTGCTTACTATGGCGTGACGCGCCAAGAACCCAAGGACGCCAGCGTCTTCCTTTCGAAGCCTCTGCCTCTGCCTCTGCCTCTGCCTATGGTGGCTTTTTCGAAGCCATCCCTTGCCTTCTTCCTCGGTACTCCGCACCGCGATCGACCATTGTGGCTTTTCTGGCGCGTCTCTTCTGCATGCAAGCAACAGATCACCCATACGCTAGCGTCGCTCCCAGTCGGTGTAGGCGGCCAGCCAAGCCTGTCGCAGTTGCAGAACCACATTACACCCGAACGTTTCGCGTGGGCGTCTTCGGTAGTGGTGGAAGCCCGATGATTCGTGAATGCGATGATTGTTACTACTAAATCTAAATAAGTAGGAAGTAACATCGTATGACAGCCACGGATCTTGTCGCTTTACAACAGGAATCTACCTCGGCATACTTGATGAATAAATACTATACTCTGCTCTGCTTGAACGAATCCTGAGAAAGGACATACCTACATATTCGCTTCCCTTCTTCACTTCACAAGCAGTATGACCGCCTCAACGCCACAATGCTACCCCATGCCCGCACAGATCGTCTTATGAAACACACGCCGATATGCACTGCGGATATAGATATCCTTACCAACTATATCTTGCCCCTCTCACCGTCGACACGGCTTGATCGACGTTCGCGGACGGACTCCGAAGACCTGCCGTTTTCCCTTTAGTAGTCTTTCAAACAACGGGTCGATAAGCGAGCGTCGACCCCGAGAATTCGGCAAGTGGCTCAACAAGTGAAAAGTTCCCTTACCTGGGTAGATGCGTATAATTATAGCCACTAGCTGGCTCCTGCATACATACAAGGACTCCGAATCTTCTCCGTACCAAGGTAGCTGGCAATCGTGGTCGCTGCAACCGAGCTATGGGATTTGATTGTGATATGAATTACACCCTACGCCGCAGGTTCTTGCATGACGTGGCGCCGATAATGTGAGTTCGTTGGCCCGTTGTAGGTACTAGGCCAGAAGCATAGAAGAGAGGATCGCTTCACAGTTACGCCGCTAATATGCTTTCGATTCCCAATCCTTCGGGTCAGGTGCGCCCACACTAGAATCACCTATCTCAAATAACAATCAGGAAAGGGAAAAGGAATAAATTAATGAATCAAATGGTGTCAAAATGACTACCTACTGACGTATATTTTACCTAATCTCACCCCAGCCAGCAGCCCAACCTAGCACCGGGACCCTCTCCACCTCCTACTTAGCACTCGAATGCTCTTCGATAAGTTTGTCTCAGCCGATACCTTAATCCCGTTCATTGTATTGCTGGTGTAACTGGGTGTGACATCCTAAGTAAATGGCGATGTAACGGATGTAATCATGCAAATATATAAGCGTGCCTATTATAGCACAAGGGTATGCCAGATCAGCGATCTCAGTCGCTTAAGATTGCTGTTTTATCCCAAGGCTGGTTAATATTTGAGGAACTAAGTCACCATGCTCATGATACCCGATTATAGAGAGGCACTCGATGCTACACTGGTGGATTTCAACCTAGTTCGAGAGTAGCACTCACGATGTAAGGAGACGGCTTCTCGATACACAAGGGATTAGTTCTGCGGGAAGATCTTGCAGTGTAGGATCCATCTACGCCTCAACCGTACTTCCGTTCTTACGGTCTTTTCAGCTTATCCGCGACAGGCGCTATCCATCAGTCATCCCACCAAACCCCTGTATGGATATTGAGAACGAAGAGTGGTGGCTATATTAACTACTGCGTAGATACTATAACGACCATAGCCTGCCATAGGCATATCATGCACGTTAGCTGCACTCGGACACAGGCTATCACGTAGACGCTGTACACGTGGTTGCAAATAATGAAATTCATGAGCGTAACTAGGTATTCCTAGAAGTCCTCAGACGCCCTGAAATCAAATGTACGGGATGACTTGTCCACTTCGCCAGCCGCCATACTGCCAGAACACCTTTTTTTTTNCCTTTTGGTACAGTATCCACACGTCACTTAAATTCATCACCTGCTTCCATAGTATCGTCCATCATTCTTATTATTTTTCTTTCTTTCTTTTGTTATAATTCCGATGACGCCTTAGTGCCTAAGGCGGCCTGATCATATCTCGTCTACTGGCTGGGAAGTTCCTGCTAGCAATGCAAGCGCAACCCACGACAAAGGAACCCATTCCCCCTTCCAGGAGGGCCAGGGGGTGGGCAGGATAGACGTAGACACTGATACAAGTAGATCATACCTTCCGTTCGAATGCCAGGTTTTACTTTCGCAAATGTTCGTTAGACGAGAGAAAGACGGATAGAGATATGTCCGTCAAATCACCTTCCCTCTTCTACTCAGGAAGGATAGTAGTAAGTAGGTACTCCCGCAGCGTAGTAATAGACCGGCGCAGCAGCTGGCGCTTGATAGTACGTCGCTTGCGGCAAGATGTATGCGGGCTCAACCGTATAGACCTGAGGAGCCTGGGGAGGTGGACTGGTCAGGTAGTGAGACGTGCCACTCCAGAAGGGTGATGGACGGGTGCAGGTCACTAGAGGCGAAAAACTCGGTTAGTAAGTGGACACCGTAGGTGTAATACATCTTAGAGGAGTGCATATAAGCAATTACGTAAGTATGGGCATTGTGAAAGCATTGGGGAAAGGGGTTTATGTTGGTGTTGAAGGGACGACGCGAGATGAGGCTGCGATGTTGTTCGTAGTGTGTGCGTGTTTGTGTCTGTATCTGTGCTTGAAACACACGCGCACAATTGAACTTCGGTTTCTCTTGATTTATGCTATCGACAAGCAAAACAAAGCATGTTAACAGCAAACTTACCTGGGAGGCCGGTACCCGGCGTAACACCAGGATAGTAGTACCAATACTGTTGCTGTTGAGGCTGTTGCAACTGCGGCGGTGGGCAGAAGAGTGACCTATCGGAAATATCAATGAGTGCTGCCTCCTGATTCCATCTACCTAATTAATTGCACCTTGAGGGAACACTATATCGTGAAGGCAAAATGAAACTTACTGGGCTAGAGGCGACCATGCGTTGGGAGCAGCCATGGCGGAGGGGGCTCTCGGGTGAATATTGGGAATAGTTGGGTATAACGATGATGAGACCGGAGGCCTTGCGCGATGCTGGAGCCAAGGGGCCGTGTTAAAATATGTCTGAGGTGCAGTTGCGTTGATGCCTGAATGCGTGAAGGAAGTAGGTTGTTGTGGTGCAGTTGGGACAGATGAGGCAAACGGCGTAAATGGTGCAGAAAAAAGAGGCCGTGTTGGAGGGACACCTGTAGGAGCGGATCGCGAAGTGGTAACAGCTGGGCAACTGGATCTGGCTGCCTGGCCCGTAGTAGTTGCGGAAGCTGCTGTGGGCGCTGTTTTTGCTGAGGTTGCGGTAGTCGTAGAGGTAACACAGGCAGTTACGGTGGTTGCGGGGATGGATGCCTGAGGCTCAGACAAGGCAGGTGTCTGTGTGGGGGACTGTGTGGTATCAGGTATATCTGTAGCCGCCGCTCCTGTGGAAGAGGAACACGAACTAGGAGATCGACGTCTTCCTCCGCCCAGTTTCTGCAAAAACTGGCTAAGATCTTACTAAAATGGGAAATTGTTGACTTTAGCGGTTGTACTCTTCTACCTCGACCGGGAAGAAAATATTACGCCTAACTCCAAAACCATTCTGCTGGAAACTATCCTGTCGCTGCCCGATATGTTTGCAGTGCCAGATCTAGTCAAGTTCTTTGCTTCATGGTACTTTGGGAAGGTGGATGAGAAAGGGCAGTTTCAGGATTGGGAACAGAAAAAGCTTTTCAGGATAGCTCACGGCGCGCGACTCGATCGCACGTTCAAGGCCGGCTTGAAAATGGCACCAATTCCTCTTCCCGGTAGTGAGAGTGTAGTAGGTGTTGTCAAAGAATCGGCACTACAATCGGAGCAAGGGAAGATTGAAGAGGGGGTTGCTAAGATGTCTCTCTCCGCCAAGGAGAACGGTCCGCAAGAGTAGGCTGGCACAGAGTTCCCTATTGCCGCAAACGGTGAGTCAACTATAAGACTTACTGCTTGCAACCTCTAGTTTATGTTTTCAACCTTAGATTAATAGAATTGTTTTATTATAACAACTAATAACCCTAATTCTGTGTAAGAGAATGGTGTGGCTCCCAGCACTCCCAACCGCGGCCCAAGTCTTACCTTGTTTATCATCGTAAGCTTTTAGCTTTTCTAGTGGGGATGTAATCATCTAGGGCTGGTATGATGTATCAGCGGTCCATTTTTAGAATGCTGGTCCATATTGTTCAATGTAGAATGCGACTTGGTAAAAACGGCCCGCTAAGTAAATGGACACCTAGCTAAGCCTAGGCTTACAAAGCTCTATAACTATATTTAACGTGCTCTTGGAAGTTCGGATAATCATTGAAACTGACTCTTTGCATTTACCTAACCAATTTATAGTTGCCTTCATCTCTCCGTTATGACTCCCACCGTATGCTCCAATACCCTATTTCGACCAGTATATAGGTAATACATCTTATAGCTTCGTGGCGAGCACCATCACTACTGGAGTCTTGGTCTTCACCTCTTGGCTGCCTAACGCAACCTCAAGCTCGTCCCATATTTCCTGGATATCCGACGGAGGGATATACGGCACAAAAGTTGCGAAGTGTTTTTGGAACCACTGGAATCCATGCATGTGACACCAATCACCATCCTCATTCTCTTCCCATATCTGTTCTTCGCCTGCCCTAACATGGCTTTTTCCCATTTTAAAATCATCCAACTTGAATACATCATTTCCCAGTTGTGCATTGATGTACACCCTCTGCACACCTCCCCATTGCTCCTCGGGGAGCCCGACAGTGTCCAAGCCCGAATTAATGACCTTGCGACCATTGTTAAACAACTTGCTGGTATCTCTCTCTGCAAGCACGTCGAAGGCTGCTTTCCAGGCCCTTTCAGCTCGCTCATTGCCTTCGATGAGAGGCCGATTGTAATAGGTAATCACAAGCGTGCCGCCGGGTTTAAGCTGCTCCGAGAATTCCTGAATCGCGGTATCGATTTTCATCCAGTGGATACATTCGCAGACCGTGACTAGATCCACGGCACTCGACTGTACAGAGCTTCTCTCCCCTGGCTCCTGAAGGAACGTGAATTCAGACTCAGGGAGGCGCGCTTCTTGAACAAGCACATCCCGAGCTAGCGCAGCGTAGCCCTCGTTAGGGTCTGAGACAACAACGTGTTCGAAGCGTTTAGCGAGTACCGATGATACGATCCCGGCGCNNGCGCCGACATCATGAGCAAGAGACCATCCCGACCCCGGCTTCTCGGAGTGGTACGTGTAGATGCGCTGGAAGAAGGACGGGGGGTAAACGGGGCGGTAAGCTTGATAGTTTGACCAATTCACACCTTGGCTGACGGAAAACCCTAGCTGCGTAGCTGGTGTTCCATTCTGTTCAGACCCATCTCCAGGCATTGTTGAATTGGGTATGACGGAATGCTGTGTTACCACGCCGATTAGAGCAGAGATTCGACATCGTCAAAGTAATTACTCTTTAGAATTGTTAGGTAGTTGCCGCTCACTTCAGGTTTGTGAGTTCGTTAGCATTCACGGTGATGCACGTCGAAAGGAGTGGAGACCATACAATATAGAGGTTGTAGCAGTAGTATATCGAGGATAATTAAGAAGGAAAGAATCAAGCCTAGGGCTCTGGGGGATCTAGAGTATACATATAGACAGGGGAAGGCATGCCGTTAAAAAATGACATCAAGAAAAGTCCATGCTATAAGCCAACCCATCGCCGATTCACGGATATGGCCTTCGATCGGTGGAGACTACCCTTTCATATTGAGTTAACGACTTGCCAATATTGGTAGATAAATCACGGTGTATTAGGGCCCTAGGAGCTTCTGGATGTTGAACTAGTAAGCCGGATGTTTTGGTGCGCGTCACAGGTAACGGGTGTCTCAGTTTGCCTAGTAAGTCGGTATTTAAGAAGGGTTGTCTCTGCGGGTATGTTACATCACCGAAGAATCGTAGAGGCCTCCGATTGGAGGAGAATACATAGGAAGGAAAGGTGGAAGGAAAGAGGAAGAAGGACGTAAAACCTCATCGAGATCGAAGATCGAATCGGACAGGTGTGGCTAAGCTACCTCTTTGCTTGGTTTCGCTATACAACCATGTATACCAAACCCGTTGGAGATATGACAGGATCCGTTATTTTAACAGATCCCATTCAGGGGTCAAGGGTTGGAGTTTTCAACCCAATGGAAGATTCTATCCGACTTCACCTAGATCCCCCCTACTCAACAGTTGTTACTAAACATATAACGGTGCAACGGAGCGACCCATTCAAGCCACCTTTGTTAACCGAAGTCGTATCGACCCGCGAAATGGAATATTCGCAAGATGCCGAAAGGAAACTCCTCGCTTTTATACCAAAATAACGTACAGGTTCGCTAGACTATTGAAAGATAGAACGTGTTCAATCTTACGGACCCTTCAGTCCGGTATAGGTGGTAGACTTTGTTGTGTGCGAAGGTTCCTAAAGCCGCCTTCTCTGGCTACCACACTACCTATGCATCACATCGTTCAGCCCTCCAGGTCCTGCGATAGGCTTCCCCTGAAGCTCCACAATAGTCTCAACAGATATGGTAGCAGCAGAGTTGTAACAGCCAAGACTATCAGAGTATCTAACACTGATGTCGGGCGCTTCAAGCAGAGGCGCATAGGGGCAGATGAAGCCGCCGGGCGATAACCACAATAAAGACTATTTGACGGAATACCAGTGAGCAAGTTCGCTTAATTAGACTAACATCTTTATTCTGAACGTAGCGAGGTCGTCAGTATGCGTTTCTAGCGTTCAATTTCACCCCAGGTGCGGTTTGGGCCTTTCAATAGGCGATATACATTCCTGGATGAGAAACTTCAAACGGGCCATAAGGACAAGGCTTTGAAAAACCTCGAAACCAATTCGTCAAAGGCAAAGCTCCTATGGCAAAAGAAAAAGTCACTGTTGCACAAACCACGTGACTGCACCTTGAAGTTGTTGCGCCGGGAGGAGGTCGCTTGCGGCAGCAAGGAAGCAAGACCTGCAGCGACAGAGGGGTGTATAGGCATTGATATGAAGAGGCGCAGGAACGCTGCGAGAGAGGATTTTTATTACGACTTGCGGGTGGGAGTAATTACGAGTGTGCGTTAGGTATAGCGCTTGCAGAAGACTATGAACCCTCCGAATCAGGGGGCATGGTTCACTCCGGCCATGAAAGGTGGTCATCCATATAGTTGTTTAGAAGAAGTTACTTAAGTACAATAATATCTACATTGAGGACTATATAGAAGTGAATCTTTAAGCTTGGGCGTCACTCTGGTGAAACTCCCCTCATGCCTAAAAATCGTAAACTCTATATCTATCTACACACCTGACCCAAGTACCCAATTGTGTTTAAACCTCCCTCTGCAAGCTCACCCCAAACGCTGGAAGGCTTACGCTACCGGCCTTGCCTTTACTCACGCTAAAAATAAACTCATCGAGGGGCTTAAACCCATATACGAGCCGATCCATGGAGGCCCA
>JAPUUL010001379.1:0-10003 GCA_029590625.1 Lasiodiplodia mahajangana | reverse complement strand
GTACCGAAGGTCCGGTTCATGTCGGCCTTTGAGCAGCGCGTTGATGATCCCCCCGATAAGAACTTCCAGTACATGCTCGTCGCCGCCGAACCCTACGAGACCTGCGGGTTTAAGCTGCAAGCGAGAGAAATCGACCGCTCGGGAGACCGGTATTGGACTTGGTGGGATGCGGACCTGAAAGAGTTTTGGGTCCAGGTCATGTTCTTGACTGAGCGTGAAGAGAGATATGTTGGTGTACCTGGTCTGCCGGGGCGGTAGGGCGCTTGAAAGAGACGGAAACGTAGACGCATAGTCTTCTTACGAGGGGGAGGAAATTGGGATTAATACGAATGGGATATACGAGATGAAAAGGATATCATTACGGCAAGTGTTATCATGGACTCGTATTATGTACCGCGCCATGTCTTAGCTGACCAACGTTGAAGTGTCGCTTGAGCGCTCGGAGACTCAGAGAAATGCGTACCAGAAAGAAGGCTCTCTATACCCGGGATTGCTAAGAATGGCTTTGCGGTCTGAGCGATGGAACCGTAATATTATCATGTATTTTGACACGGCAGATATGAGAGTGTTCCCTGCCTCCTCTCACACCTTAGAAAAACTAAGGCATTTACGTTTATGAAACTCGGTTATGTTCACTCAATGAGAGGCCCAGTAACATCGGCAGATAGCGATTCTCGACCTCTCCCTTCCCTCGCGAAGTGGATTGAGTAAGCTTGATCTACTTAGGGTAATACCGGGTCATGAGACTACGGGTACCAGTTAATTCGTCCCGAACTCAAGATTCCCCCTATTACCACAAAGACAGTCTCGGATGGGGGCTACAACACAGCCTTAAGTACACCGATGTGAGGATCGAAGCTAACATGATTGCGCGTTAGTTCTCACGGTCCTATTGCAATTATCAAGCTGGTAATTAGAAATGTCTGACTAAAGTTGACGGGGAGCTGACGTAGATCGCTACACTCCTGAGGTGCGTCAGCCTCATATGTTCTTAGTAGTGATTTCTGAGTAGGTTAGTATGAAAGCTATTATCATGGATCATAGAGGGAGTAATATAAATATCTACATCAAGCTTGTTTTATATATAGTACCGCTTCGATAAGCACATCAGCCTTCACGTAGTACAATACGCAGTAAATGAAGGCAGTGTATGAAAACCACCGNCATCCCCTCAAGANTACTGGCTACTCCTCAGCCGGTCCGAAGTCTTNGAAATGTCGGCCGACGTCTTCTCTTTTACTGAAACTCCCCAAAACACATAATACAGATCATTACTATGTAATTCGTCACGACAATGAACTCCGGAATAGACATCGAGAAGCCAGATGGCTTTTCCTACCCAGTGTATATTGGCCTTTGGACGAACTGGTCTCAGGGGATTGCTCTTGGTTCAACACTGACTCTAAGTCGTGACAACGCCAACCTCCTCATCGGCGCCATTACATTCTTCATAACCATAGTTGCAGTGTATATTTGGAAAATAATTTCGTTCTCGATACATGCCTATTATTCTGACCCCAGTCCCCGTGATGCATTATACCATCAACGGCAAGCCATCATCCGGAACAGCAGCTCGGCCGCGGGGACTGTTCTAACCCTTATCGATCTGATTTGGGCCTGGCGCAAGGCTACAAAATCATGGTTACGAGTCCTTCCTCTCTTATTACTCACCGCTCTCACTGCCATCTCCCTCGCTGTCGCTAGTCTCTTCGCGGCTAGAATCGCCACGGGCAGCGAGGTCCTTCTTACTGGCTCCGGGTGTGGGATGGTAGTCCCAAACTTCGCCGAACCCAGCCTAACCGAGGTCTTTACAGACTTTATCCCTTATCTCGCGGACTTTCTGAGCCAGGGAGCCATATATGCTTCTCAGTGTTACGAGGGCTCGTCCTCATCGTCCCTAGGTTGTGGCATATTTGTCAAGCCGTATCTCAAGCCCAAAACGATCAATACAAACGCGCCATGTCCATTTTCCACCATGTGTCAGACAGAGGACTCTAATCTATTCATCGACACCGGTCTTCTCAACAGTCACTACGATTTCGGTATCAATGCGCCGGAGAATGAGAGGTTTTTGTTCAGAACGACTTTGGCCTGCGCCCCCTTAAAGAGTGAGGGCTACACTAAGGTGTACAATGTTAGCCAAGACCGGTCTTATACGCAGTACTTTTATGGGCGTGACGCCAACAACAACTATACATTCGCAGCTTCAAATGATGTCTTCTACGAGTTGATGTCTGCCACGAATATGAGCTCTTTTATGGCAGACTATAGTATTAGGTAAAACTGCCCCCATTCCTATATGAAGCCAAAGTTCATTTATTCTAAGGAATAAGTTGTAGATTGAAATCTGCTGTGCTATATAATGGCACGCCTGCGGAGCTAGAAAGCAACTTTTATCCGATTCCAGATATACTTGGCCAAAACAGAGACGTGTTTATCGTGTTCCTGTCTGCTGGGGGTGTTTTGTTTTTGAACCAAACGCTGGATCCCTGGTATCATGCCACGAAGCCTGTTCCGCTTGAGTTTCTCTCTGGAAGAAGCCATGCGACACTATATCGTCAAGACCAGGCAGCTTCAGCGCTAGCATGTGCGTCTCAAGAGCAGTACTGCATGCCACCTCTAAACACAAAAAAAGGTTGCACGCCACTTGGGCCCTCATTGGACGCTCGTCATCTGATACAACAGTCCTCATCCAACAAGCAGATATCCCAGCGGATGAAATGGTTAATCGCGATCGTGCAAAACCTGGAGCCGGCTCCATTCGATGTGCTGAATACACTTGGGCAACAGGCTTTGGTATCCCGACGTACCTTACTACAAGGGCAACAAGGCTACTTACTTCTCGATCAATGGAAAGCCGAGGTCCAACATTGGTTTGATATCAGTCTGGCGGCACGCCAAAACGCATACGTCATAACCGCGGCAGGTCCACCAAGTTCGGTTCATGAAGCCTCTATTCAACGTCCAGCAAACGCTGAAGAAAGGGAGCTTTGCCGAAGCCAGGTATGTGCTTTAATTCCGACACCTGTCATTTCTTACAGTGCAGTGTGACCTTCTCGTGCCCTATCTAATTAGTGAGCCAGAAAGTAATGAGTGCCGACTATGTCTCGTTCAGCTTCCTAGGTCTGATGATAATTTTAATTTTTGGCCTGGTCATCATCGTCGTATCATGCTGGCTTGAACAGCTAGCTTTCTTCATTCAGAGACGATGGGGCAAAGATGGTCACCAGCGTCTCGAATGGATAACGAATGGCGCGCTCCAGCTACAGCGTTTAGCCCATGAGGAACTGGGCATAGGCGAGTGGGAGAATTGCGATACGTCGATACCTATCACCCGACGGCTAGAGGAGCTTGCTACCCTAGACCTGACCGATCCTAATCATCCTAGATATTTGCCACGCCAGGAGGGGATCGTGGACTTGTCACCACGACCAGCGACCGTTAGTAACTGGGGTAGTAGCTCGACACTAGAGAATACGGAAGACTTAGGGTTTTTTCTTTTCAACATTTCAGGCGAGCCCCTCACCGTTACCGCCACCCCGGACAAAGATGCGTAGATAGTAAGCTCGACAAGAGCATCCCTTATTTGCCAGAGAATGCCCCGATCCACGTTGATCCCATATCCGGGAGGGCATGACCGAGCCAGAGAACCTAGAGTAACGTGGAATAAATTTAACAGAGAGTATTCTATAATGCAATCATAAATAATTAATTCGATTAAGTATTACACACAAGAACAACTACGTACGGGCCGAATGCCAATTATATGCCCAATTAATTCATCTAGCATTTCCCGACTTTACCGCATAACCATTACCCCCATCATCACTCGCCCGATTACCGAGGGGCTCTTGCGGGTGGTATACATAGTAGTCCGGATCATTGTTTTCCTCACTGGTCTTCGCGGCATTATAACGCTTGAATGCGCTCTCGACCAAGAGTCCAACCTCTTTCCTATTGCGCCCAATGACCCCGACGGCCAGTAGCGACTCCGTTTCTTCTATCCAGTCCTGCAGCCGCCGGTATCCGATGCGATCCTTGCCTAACTTCTGCGGCTGGCCGGATCCCTTGATCAGTGCGAGAACGCCGGCAAGAACTGTGTTTAGCGCCCCGAGGATCGTGATGACGGTCTGATTTTGGGCGGATGTAGCGCCGAGGGCCGTGAGGGCTGCCCCGATGATGATCTGGGTGAAGTACACGAAGTAGAGAAAGGCTTGTAAGAGGGCATGTTGGATTATCATGCGCGTCTGCGTCTCGATTACCGTGCGGTATATCCCGATGGCCGTCTTGCGGCCGTCTTCGAGCGTCCCGTTGGTGTCTGTGACGTCCCGGTGCACGTTAATTCCAAGCGCCTTGCGGAAGATGAGGAGGTTCTCGTCGTTGTTGCTGCGGATGGCGAGACCGGCAGGTGTGCCCCAGGACATCATAGTGTCGGCCTTTTGAGGCGGTGCAGGACTTGTAGGGGATATGTTTGTTTGGAGAGGCTTTGGCGCTGCTGTTCCTGTTGCCGCGTCTGGCGACTGAGAATTCTTTGCAGCAGCTTGAGTGGTGCCATCTGGTGACCTCGAGGATGATGTAAGAAGGGGTGAATGTGGATTAGTTGATGCCATGGTCAAATATTGGCGATTTGGGCTGTATGAAACGATATAGAGGGTTGAGAAGTCGTTTAGATAGACGTGTTTATGAGCCGAAAGAGTGTATATCCGAATAATTCTATGCCCAAAGATGTTTCAGGAGATGGATTCACTCTCCATATTTATACTACTAGTTATTCAGACGCCGTAAAATCTAGGACTACGCCTACGTCGTAATGTAGATGTCGATCATGGTGTTGGAGGCGGTTCCACGCATAAGCGACGGCTGAGTCCCTCCCAACAGCATATATCGTACATGTGCCACGGGACTCATCTCGATGAGGGCCTGACTCACGTGAAGGTGAGACCTTGATTCGTTTCTCACCGCGTCTTCCCGAGTCGACTGCTGATGCGATTACTTGACAACACGAATGCTCACTTCGTAACCATTAGTGAATTGGTTTGCCTGGATCCTGTCTTGAAGATCTCTCACCGGCAGTGGATACTCGAGTGACCTGCATATGCAATGTGATACTATTGTCTGAGGAGAGCCGCTTTCGAAACCCGGTAAGTGCCGTGAGATGAACAGGGTTCCCTTCGGCAGGCTGGCAATAAGAAATATTGTTAACTTTGGGGCGCGGGAGTGTAGCGTGGGGTCGCAGATGGGGTGTTACAAGGCTGCAGGCATCCTTTGGCGGTTATGTATAGTGTTGTGGCGTCTAAGAATAATAGAAAATAGTTGGTTCGTGGCTGAGGCCACATATGATGCAAACATGATAGGATGTTGGTCATATGTTGTGCTTCCTTCTTCCCTGCCACCGAGGCCCTAAACGCGGCGACACATGTTCTTGCTTACTTGTTGCTAATTGCATCCCATTCTTTCTCAACGCCGCAGCTCGTCGTGAATAGTGATATTTTTTTTNCGTTGGGAGTTCAAATGTATACACTCCGCCTACCGGAATACTCACGGAGTTTCTTTCGCTTTCTTTCTCCTTTCCGACTAGAGAATTGAATAGTCCATGTGTATCGGCTTGGTGTCATACAAACTTAGTAGTAAACAATGATTCTAGACAAGGTAGGCAGATTCTCATCGGTTTCAATTTTCTCGCTTGGCGCTTATAGGGATGGCCTGGCGCCACCACCCCAGCCATTCTGAGGCGGCACGAGACTAAAATAGATCAAAGTTCTTACGTCCGGTCCTGGGAAAAGCCGAGAGTATAGTCCTCATAACACGGCCTGTAACTATTACACCAGTGCCACTCATTTCTCACTCGTGGCTTTGGTAGGCGATGTGCATTTAAATTACCTTTGCGGTGCGCAAGCCATTGGTGGCATCATAGGCCCTAGATCAAATATATATTTACTCTATTCTGCGTCGATGTATTAATCAATGGAATGGATTTTAGCTGTCTTGCCCTAGTGGATCAATGGCTGAGCTTAAACTTTAGCCGAGCTTGTGCGAAAGATGGTTATAGGGAGCCCTAAACTCAAATTTGAGAGATATATATTTGAAAATATTACAATATCACAGTATCTACACATGGTACTATCAATATACGTGCGAACCCCTTCAACTGAACGTGTGACAACACTATTGCATCGATTAAGAATAGAAAGTTACCAATATAGACATACCGAGAGCCACTAGAATTGTATCTGAGGCCACATGGGTGTTGGGGGCAGTAGCATCCCTTGTCACGGGGGCAACTCAATTGCGATGGTTCTGTCCGGTGGCCTCATCTTCCTACGGTGGAAGCACGGCACTACAGCAACATCAGCGGCATTCCGGCTACCATCATCACCCCCATAATCCCATTGACACGTGATACATCGGCTTACAAGTTCAATGCCTCCACATGGAGGGGTGCCGCTTCGATCCTGACTGACATATTGCACGCTACGTAACCGCTGTGGATGGTAAGATCTCTCCGTTTTAGGCGGCTTAACGGGCAACGATCATGACCTAGATGGTTTTGCACGACGATATATGTCGTTTATAACCTTAGCATCGATGACTAGTCTTCACTTCGTCCACTACCGAGATATCAAGACGAGGTCGACCCATCTCACCACTAGTAGGCTTCAGGACTCAGGAGATATAATCACGGGATAGGATACGGAAACAGGTGAATTGGCGACACTACCATGCCGTCCTGGGCGCCGTCATTAATCCAAGTTCTTTGTTATTGTTATTGGCTGCTACTACGGGTATGGGGACACTGGGGACACGGCCGTTGCCACGAATATCGATGCAACCGAAACAAGGTAGACCGCGCAAAGAATGAGATACCCACAACCCGTGCGAGTATTGCCATTGGGGTCGTTGGCTAAAAAATCGGTTGCCCAGTGGGAGGGGCAATAGAGCAGACTACGCGGCGTTTCCCCCCAAACCGAGATATACGATAATGAAAAAAATTTTCAGCTCTACCGATTTCTTCAGTAGACCAGTATTTAACATACGACACGCAATATGGCCAACGCGCCAAACCGGACTCTTTGTTAGTACTAGGACATGGAATTATGGCGGCTTCGGCCGAAGACGATAACTTTATTTCCAAAGGTGAGCGAGGAGTAGATCCTGTCGATGTCTTCAACTCCTTTACGTTCCAATGAGTACTACTGATGTTAGAATAAAAATTACTCCGCCATGAGGCTAATTAATTGCTCGAATCAAAGCGGTACTAGTAGGCTACGTCCACTGCTTCATTACCTGTTAAAAGCGTCGATGGAGATGTTAAATAGAGAGCTTTAGACGGCACATTTAGGGAGCCTTTTAGGGAGGGTCTAAAGGTATATGGTTGAATAGAAGGCAGGAAACCGTGATTTTATCCGAAAGGAAATTTTGCTACGATACATCAACAACCTGCTAACAAAAAGAGCGTCTATATGATTCCATAGGGCCCAAAAGAGTTAAACGAGTGAACAAGCCCTCCGCAGCCTTAAGCTAGTATCATCCCACTAATGCTATCCCCGGAACTCGAGTGGTTTTATGCACTGCAGGCGTAATGTTCGGCTGTAGGGGCTTAACAGCTAAAGCCGCAGTCCACTATCATAAAGGTTAGTATTGGCATATCATGGGGTCTCCACTGATCCGGGATATACAGAGCATATGAGTAGCCTGCCAGGCCTGCACTGCTAGGTCATGATAAAGACGGAAAGAAAGGAGGGCTGGGGGGCCGGGGACAGAAGAGTCATCGATTAGCGAAATCCACTCACTTTCTCGGTTGCCATTTTCGTAACCCCCAGTGCTACAACCAGAAGAGCTGGAGAACAGGTATCCGGCGTATGCAAAGCTCACAGGGTCGCTGTCAACTGCCCCGGAGGTGATAACCAGGCCATAAGGTAGCTGGCTGAATACAGTAGAAGACTGATAATCGCCAATGGCCAGTCGGCTTGCACCACCAACGCTTGCGCCAACTGCGTCTTTGATGTTGACATCATACTGATAGGCGCCTCCCACTCCGTTCTCATTCTTCTGCCATTGGGTTACGTGAACACCGCAGGCGCCAGGAACATAGCGTCGCTCATTTGAAGCAACAGGGGAGGCGACAGAGAGGCCGGCAAGGGCGGCAGCGATAATGGCGAAGGTGAACTGCATTTTGAGTGGAGATATTTAGAAATTGCGAGAAAGGGGAAGGACTTTGGAGCTTTGTGGTGGTGATGCTAGAATGAACGTTGTCGTTGTTGATGTGAAGGTCTGGACAGAGACAGGAAGAAGTGAGGACTGCAAGCAATATTTATACTTGACGGCGTTGGGAGCTGGCACCTAATTCTAGATTTGAGGTCATGATATTTCGATCTCCAACTATGTTGTTCGTACGACCGGAGAATCAATAATACTCTATAGGATTGGGCAGTGCAAGCCATCTGAGCCCTTCCGAACCAGTCCCCTGTAATATGGTTTAGGCATTTCTCGAGACAGCCAACTGTAACTATTCCTACAGTAAGGTCGTAAAATAGAAGCAATATTACATGGTGGGATCACATCACTTATCGGGCTGTTGTGGTAGTTGAACCGCTTGTTTCTTGTTGCTCAAAGTGGCTATGATATCTATTTGGCCTATGATTGCGCGTGAACACCTAGTAAAATAAGGGTTATATTATCTAGTGATGGGGATATCGTAAAATATGGAAATCAAGCCAAAGACGATCGTGATTGTTAATAGGAGTAAGTTGTTCAATTCATAGTAGATTTCATTCCGTTTGATAAATATAATTATCTACGTGTTTTCTCCATACAATGCGTTTTATGCTTAACGAATTATGAACTAATATTTTTTATCCCTTAAGACGGGAGAAACTAAAGAAATTGCTTTTAAAGCCAAGAGTATGTCGTAAGACTGCAGCCTCTCTGCACTAATGTATACTTGTTGCATGAATATTGATGATAGGATTGCGGCGATGTATTCACCCCAGGTCGGCCCTTTGCCGTCGGATAATCTGCGTGATTGGTCCGAAGTGCAATGCCCTCTTCTTAAATCCTGTATTTCCACTTAAAAACAGAAAAAGAGGCTTTACATGAAACTTTTTCTGGGGTGGATGGTAGGTGATTATGGCAGATTCTCACCAAGCTGCCTATTCAAGCCTTTGGCTACGGCTCTTGTTCGATGTGGCATGCACCCGCTCCTTCATCGGTACCGGCGGTTTTAGCACTTCCTACGGAGGATTCCTGACCTATAGCACAATTAATCGTTACCTAACAAGAAGTTAGGTATGGGACTGGGATTGAGAGAAGGCGCTTAATGGGATCTGGTGTAACCTGGCAAGCGGTAATGAGCCGGAATGAATTACTTATAGATTAGGGGTTAGCATTGCAGTACTGAATGGCATATGTAATCCATAATGCGCCTGGGTGCATACGGCTTGTGGCCGAAATGGACCTGATTTAGGGGAATCGTAGCACACTCATCATTTGGGTGCAGTCGTTAGTTGTTTTCACGATTAGAAAGTTGCTGTGGGTTGACTAAAGCTAAGAATTGGGGAGAGGGTAGCTCGCAGCCAATATTACTTCTGTCGATTAAAAATTAACAGTTAATAGAGTAATTATACAAGAGTCACCTAGATATCATCGCCTAATAATAAATGCGCAAAGCCTACACACTGAACCCTCGTTCAGCTTAAGTCTCAAAACTCACTCCGGCCTCGAACCCGGAGATGTTAGACCTGACCCACCCGGGCATTGGCCGTCAGCTGTTAATTAGTTCACGTCCAAGTTCAACACGCAACGGGCGCCATCATTAAGGCCTGGCGAGACTGGTCCTTGCGAAGCAAGATACGGGTCGCCTCCCTCGATCGGGAACCCCCAGATCTGCCCGTTGGTGTTATCGGATGCGTATAGGGTTCCGTTATTAATTCCGTATACTGCGCCCCAGGTGTGACCGCCGATTCTGGGATATCTCCGAATGATCTCCCACTGCTTCGTGTCAAGA
>JAPUUL010001378.1:0-10005 GCA_029590625.1 Lasiodiplodia mahajangana | reverse complement strand
AATTAAAGTTAAAACTTTTATAATTAAATAAAAGCTTTAAAACTTTAATTATAAGTTTAATTAAATAAGCTTTTTTTTTATAAAACTTATTATAATAAATATTATTTNAAAAAAGCTTTTAAAGCTTTAAATTTATAAGCTAATAAAATTATTAGCTTATATTTTAAAATTAATTATTTAAAAGCTAAAGTTAATAAAACTAAAAAAACAAAGCGTTAAAATATTAAAGTAATATTAAAGCAATAATTTATTTAAATAATTAACGTTTAAAAAATTAAAAAAAAGCTTAAGTTTAAAGTTGTTTATTAAAACAAAAATCTTAACTATAATATTAAAAAAAGGCTTATTTCTTTAAAAAAAGTGCTTTTTAAAAAAAAACTAAAAAAAAATTATATTAAAGTTTAAAATACTAATTCTAATTGACCTAAAGTAAAGTGGTGGTGATATAAATAGCTTTATATGAAGGGGGTTGAATATTTAGCTAGGTGGCCCGTGAAGGTATGGCCCGTGAACCCCCCAGTCATCTTATATTCAGGCAAAACACCTATACGTGCATCAATATAGCTCCTTTTACTCCTTGCATGGTTCGTTAAACTAGATAGGCTAAAAAGGCACCTTTGCGCTATATGGCGGATAGTCAAACATTCTACAAGTTAACATCGTCGTCTTGATTTAAGATGTCTTATGCACCATCTATTATATAGCTACAGCTATTGAAGTATCTTCCTTCCCTGTTCCAAGAGGTGTAGCTCCTTTTCCAAAGCCACCCGTCTTCGCCGCACCCCTGGCTCCTCTCCCGCCACCTCTTCTAACTGCGCATCCGTCATAGCCGCTACGAAGGATGGAGAAAAGAGCTTTAGAGGGGTTTCCGTCCCAGCTACTAAAATATGATCGGCGACCTGCATGCGCACGTTATCTATAAAGCGCTTGAGGGCGACCTTATAATAGGATCGAAGTATGTCATGAATTTCGAAAATGAGATGGTCTACGTTCCCTAAAGGGTGATTTTGGGCAATGTCTGTCCATCGGACTGTCCGGTCACCGCCAAAGTCCTCGAATACTTTATCTTTAAGCCGCCTGAGGAGGCGCTCCTGGCGGCTGAATTGTCATAATTAGCTTGTTTGATTCTCCAATCAAGTCGGAGGTGATATAAACAAACGAAAGATAAGATATAGCTAAGACATACCACTTAGACAAGTTATCATTGAAGTAATGGTTGAGCGTCGCTGGCTTCCCCTCAAGCTCGACCTTTAGGAGGAAATTAGCATGCTCCAGCGCAGCTTGGTACTTAGTCCGGAACTCTTCGATACACAGCGCCATGATACCCCGCCTCACTCGGTCGATTGGCACAATATGCTCCAGCAGGCGTGATATAAAGGAGTGTATCAAAACGATGATATCACTGGTGTATCCTAGAGCCAGGTCGTGCCATTTAGCCGCCTGGTATCGCATGGCGATAGCCAGGAGCTTATCGTCGAAGGTGCCGACCTCGAACCCGCGGGATTCACGATAGACAGATTTCAACCATGGCAAAATGTGATTGCCGTTAGGTGTTGAGATGGTAGCTGTAGCGCTATACACGATGTCCTCAACGTCGGCATGATTTGGCACGCTTCTCACGTTGGACTGGGGCGAGGATTCATCGATACTTAGATCGCTTAGGTCTATCTCAGGGGCCGCGGGATCAAGAGTAGCGATCTCACTTGGCCCATCCGAGTTATCGAACTCAAACCTGTGGCCACTTGTGCCCATGAGGCGGGCGAATTCCTCACCACGGTTGACTGCATGCGTTGCTAGTCGCAAGGATTTATCTTTGAAGAAAATTCCTTNGCCCGTAATCAGCGCGGGCGGCCGCGGCCGCGGCATCCTGGAAGCGAAGTGCGATCTCCATGAGGAATTGCACTTGCTCAGTTCGGGTCTGCCTTTTGGGCCCGAGATTATTTAGCTGCGCTTCTACCGCTTTTATCTTCTGGTTTACTTCCGCTCTAACCTTCCATATAATGAATCTGCTTAGCGAACAACTCGAAACATGGTATATGACTGAAACGTGTTCTCCTGCGTACTTACCTTGGGGAACTCGCGACGAATATGGGCAGCTAGGATCTCTTGGAGGCGGCAACGCAGAGAGTCGACGCCCACCTTGCTTTTATCTAGAGTATCCCATGGTGATTTCGTAGCAAAGAATTGATCCTCCATGTCACGACGCGATGATGCCTGATCTTCAAGCTCGGCCTGGCCAAGATTACGAACCACATGCCATCCAAGCTTTAGTTGATGTCGCTTACCATCAATCAGCTCGATTACGGTGTTCTCGGCCCCCTTGTCGACCAAGTCCGGCTTCGTCAAGACGCCTAAGGTCCTGATCCCCTCGGGGTCAAGGTCCTCTGCCTGCTCAACGATCTCCTGTGTGGCAATATCGACATTACTTGACACGACGGTCAGCATGACGGATCGTGGATTCGACATGTAAGATCGGACCATATTGTCCACCAGAGCCATGTCCTCCTTTGTCGTAACGCCTTCAGTCTTTCTCTTGAATGTCCCTGGGACATCAATCACACTGAAATGTTCTTGCGAAGAGCCGGCTATCTCGAGGACCAATACATCCTTGGAGAAAGCGTGCCGAGAGACTTGCCCTTCCGTCGATGCCACACCCATAGCAGAAGCGACCTTAACTCAATAAGTCATTAAAGGAATTCATACGTGAGGATTGGTTTGGTACCTCGGTCATGATGCTGGCAAAGGAAGAGGAGTCAAGAACTTTCAACTCTTTTCTCCACTCTCTCATGCTGGCCTGATGCTCCGTCGATGCGTCTTTAGCCGGGACGATGAAGGCTACGATGCTCTTCGTGTTAGATCGCCTAAACGTAATTTGTGTAGCGAAGCGTGTACACAGCCCACTATCTCGTGGGAATGGGAGGTTGGTCAGGCCTTGCAAGACAGAGCTCTTGCCACTGGATTGATGCCCCACCACGACAAGCTGAGGCAGATCGATATAGTCGCCAGCATTACATGCGAACAACGCATCAATCTTCGACAGAAGGTCAACATCCATCATGTTGGACTTGAATTCGTCCATATTGGGCTAGGTTATCTGTAAGTTTGTTGTTGTAGAGATATCAATGATGAAGATTGAGGCAGTAAAGAACGAGCGGTCGCTATTCGAGTTAAACTAACTGAAGCCAAAGGTAATGAATACAGCACTGAAATACTGACAATATATATTTCCAATTGGCGAGCGTGCGTTGGGCTCCCCCGGCCGAATGTGTCTATTTGCAAGCTATGTTTCTTCCCTGATATGCTGCCGTTT
The DNA here is from genome assembly GCA_029590625.1 of Lasiodiplodia mahajangana. Taxonomy (NCBI): domain Eukaryota; kingdom Fungi; phylum Ascomycota; class Dothideomycetes; order Botryosphaeriales; family Botryosphaeriaceae; genus Lasiodiplodia; species Lasiodiplodia mahajangana. The sequence goes on along the minus strand of JAPUUL010001378.1, from coordinate 6,695 downwards.
TAATGGCACCATGTGAGGGAATATCCGACTACCATTTGTAATGACGTGTTTATGCGGGAGGGTGCCTGACCAAGTACGTACTTACTGTAGGCAATAGCGGTGTAAACTGACGGCGTTGATCCATCCCCCATAGTAGATCTTCTGAACATGGGTGTGGCGGGCGTGGCGTTTTCATATCCTCGTTTGTAATAGATAGGGTAACAGCCTTAGTTTCTTTTCCCCGCGAAGCAATCAGACCTCTCATATCCGCCCCGATGTGTCTTTCCGGTTCTTTCTCTATTTTTATACTCAATGGGGTGAATAGAAACGCGTCTTCTGAAGGAAGTTGCTGCTGGTCTCATATGGCAAGCTGTGCAAACAAAGACCAACCGAAGGAGGTACTTTCCTTACTAGCTGCATAATGCTAAGCTGAGCTCTTCCTGAATTTCATATGGCAAGAACCATAGCAAACAACTGAATACGGAGCTCCATCATTGGTTACCTACGGCAACACAACACCCACATGAGCCTTATAATTAATAATGAGGCGGCAGGCATCCAACGCACTGAAGGAACAGCTGTTGGTGTCTAGTGAATACTTCCTTACCTAGCCCAACGGTGATGGTTCCTGTTAAGCTCACAGCATGGCCAGGTCTTAGGGTGCAACAGACTAGTGGGTATTCGAGTCTGGTGAGAGGGGAGGGCGGTATCAGTTCCCAGTGCCATTACCTTTTTTTTTTTTTCTTTTTCTTTTCTTAATTGGAAATTTAGAGCCGTTCGATTCCGAGGTGAAACAGGTTTTTCTTTTTCCTCAACAACTTGGTGAAGGGAGTACCCAGCCAGTGACTGCCGACGGCTCGGCATGCAAACAGAGAATCAGGTTACATGGACCGGGACATGATGCATCTTCCCTTACAATTTATTTATTTTCAGTGACGTACAACTTAAAGAAACGCCTCTAGCTGCGTTTATGTGGTGCCGAGGAAATATGGATAAGGCAGCTGGGTACAAACCTAGGTGTCGAGGGTTCATTGCGAGAATCCGTACCGCGTCTCGACTTTTGCGGCCACCAACTGGCTGGAGCAGAGGCAACTACCTAGCTGGAAAATAAAACAAACTTACCTCACAATACCTAGAATGCGATAATGGCTCCGAAAGCTTGCAACCCGAGCTTGCCGCTGAACCCGTGTTAATCACCCCTCTCGAATATGATGCACGGCAATTCCGATTGCTTCATGTGAACAGGCACTCCTAGTAATGCGTTGTATATGGCTTTTGAGGGCTACTACACTCCACCATAAATTGGGGTTTAAAATATGTGACCCCGTGTAAGTGTGGTTGCATCTTCAGAATTTACATTCTGATGGTAATGCTAGCATATTAGGGATCTCTCAAAGGCTTCCGTTACCGTATTACTTGATGGCGTTCGTAGTTAGGATCATCTCTACGTTCCCGGCGGGAGCCATTCCTGCACTTCCTAATATACAATCGGCCAGCCTTGCGACTCGACTTATCCCAACAACACGGCAATCTGATTTTGAGAATGGGGACGCACGTAGATAATGACATATCCGCTTCCGATGCCGCCGTTTGCCCCTTTGTGTTGCTCGTCTATCTCCGTATTTATAACACTAAGCAGAAAGCGGATGAGTCTAGATATGGGCCGCGGGGAACCCTGTTGTTTTTTGGCCTAAAGCTGAATATTCAATGAATTTCTCTAATATCTACTTATGATCAACGACTCCGATGACTCCGTCATGTACTCTCATAATGAGAGTATTAAGTGTATCCAAGACTTCTACCGGGAAATCCTCCGCCACCCGTATCTAAATGAAGATGCGCTCGTAACCGCACCCACAAACGGATGGGACATTACCAATGTCCCAGAGAAAAACGAAACAGTAATTGACCTACTCCGCCACCTGCCGTATATGCGCTCTGGAAATCAATACAGGCGCCTCTTGATCCACTGGGAGACCATCCCGATATGTTACTGCGACAATGCACATTTTCAAGAAATCTATGCCCTCCCCTCTCACTGCGTCTATCTCACTCAAAGCGTTGACCGAGAAGGCACAAATCTCATTCTTGACACGGCTGATGGCACGATAACCGAGTATTCTCACGTCGGATACCACATCACGGTGCCCAACGAGGAATACGAAGCCCTGCTGGAAGCAGAGAGATGGAGGGTGCATCGCACGACGCCCGTCACGGAATTCTTCGAGGCGTGGAGACGGAAATTTGAGCGCTTGGTGTGGATGCTAGTCCCGAACCCGATCGGTCAACCGGCGACTGGGAGGTTTTACAGTCGCGGCACATCAGATTTCGAGGATGAGGCTCTGGTTCTCCAGACTCAGCTGCAGCCGTGGCATCCGCGAGACGACCCNGCGGGAAACGACGATGAGAGCGAGTTTGATAGGGAACAGCGAGAGGCGAGGAACAGAGAAAGGAAGCATACAGCGGCAAGTACGATGGTTTACTTTTTATGTCTTAAGGCTCGAGATGGCGATGGCTGATTGTTGTTGAAGGAAATCTACAACACGTATCTCCGCCACGGATGGCCGCATCAATTCGATAAGGAGGGGTGTAAAGCCGAGCTGCTTGAGCTGGAAAAACGTAAGGATGCAGAGGATAGACGGCGGATGGATGAAGTAAATCCAGATACGTCATTTTCAGATTAAGACCTAGCTTTAGGCTTGCATTAGATCGCGTTAGGACGCCCAAGGAAAGATGGCCAGTGATTTCTAGAAACATGTTTTGAAGTTCCTCGGTGGCTTCTGGCCTACATTCAATCATCAACCCAACCCAACACCGTTGCCGCGCCCTCTATATGCAATCTTAATACGCAAATTCTACACATGCATGAAGGATAACTCCTATGCAGGCAGTAACTCACCTACTATAAGTGTGTTTCCTAGTTTAGGTTTTCTATTGACCTACGTCAATATCAATTTAATCCCTTACTGGAGGCCGGAAACCTGGATGCAGGGCGCCATACAAGCTGTATATACTTGTAGGTGCCTCATATAGTAGTATGTAACTTACAATAGAATTATTATATTATATTATACTACCTAAGTTTCCTGTGATTTGAAAAGTGATTTGCTGGAATTCATTATTGTACTTGACAACTGAGTCAAAGGAAGGCACCAAGTTAAAGGAATAAGAAGCAGCATGTACGTACCTATGTATATGAGTGAGATAATGTACTTACTACTTACTTGTCTTCACTATTTGAGGAGATAGGGTACCCATTTATAACTGAATAGGTAGTAGGCATACGACCTTGCGCTGTGCTATGTTCTATTATATAATGTGAATCGTTCATGTTGGCTCCTATCTGCCTCTTTGAAAGTGGGAGAAGGATGACAGTGTAAAGACTTCATGCTGCACACGGTATGGTATGCGACCTGCTCCTACCTAGGTACTTAAGGTACTGTACTCGGCGCCTGCTCGGATTGGTCGGGGATGCTGGGGGGAAAGGTGGGTCACATACCAGCTTGGGCAAAGAGCTCAAACAAGCTTTCTATCGACGTCTCGTGCCCCTCGTGCTTTTCTCACGAAGATTCTCCGGATATCCCCCGACAACTCGCCGTGGTTCCAACGCTGCCGAAGTCCGCGCCGATGGGCTTAGGTGTTGTCGATGGCTTCTTATCCCGAGGCTAATGCAGCTGCTGATGCGGACGATGTCACAACAATAACAACACCGACAGCAGCAGCAGCGCCTCAACAACAACAACACCAGCATCATCACGAACTGGTCCAGCACGAGCATGAGCGCGGGCGCGAACAAGAACAAGAACAATCCCTCGAACAATTTCAACCCGCAGCAACCTCGTCCCCTCACGATCACAATCACAACTATAGCAACGGCTTCAATCACGATCGCGACCATCATCCCGACCATCATCACCACCAACTAACAACAAGCATATCTACCCCGCCAACAACAGCAGCAGCACCAGTACCACCACATCCCGACCTATACGACAACTCTACCCTCGCATCACCAGTGCCTGTGCCTGTGCCTGTCACCACCGTTGCGCATCATGGCCTCCAAGTTCTGCAGGCTGCATCTGCAGCGCCCATGTCGCCCACAAGCCATGACCTAGCCCAGCAATATGCCCAGTCTGCCGCGTTGCAGATGGCTGAACCGCATTTCTCGACGTCGCTCACGAGTCCCCCCNATCATAACACCAGGCATGGGAACCCACTCGTCGCAGAAGGTCACCCGTCTTCGTCGCGCCTGTGACATGTGCAGTCAGCGCAAAGTTAAGGTACGTTGGCATCGATACCACTTTACTCCTACCTCATTGAGTCATTGCATTGACAGGCATCTCTATAGTGTGATGAGTCGGGGCCGCCATGTAAGCCATGTTCAGACCTCAATGTAGAATGTACCTTCAGGCGGGAAATGAAACGACGTGGTCCTCCAAATAAGCACGCCGAAGCAGCTAGAGCCGCAAAGCGTCATCAGCTTGACAACGCATCGCAAANTACCCTACCACGCCGCTGAAGCTCTAGTGCCCGTGGCTGCAACTGAGGGGCCCTCCACGCTCGATGCCGAGGCTATTGCGCCTTGGCCCATCCTGCAGCTGCTGGTCGACGATTTCTTCACTTATATCCATCCTCTCATGCCCTTCCCACATGAGCCGTCATTTCGCCAAGCCTTTGCGAGCCGGGCAGATCGAACAAATCGCGAGTTTCTGGCATTGTTAGCCAGCATGGTAGGCGTTTTGGTCGCATCTTTCCCTCGTAGTGCCCGCTCGCATCTAAAAGCCCAGCATAGTGCCGGACTTTTCCCAACCGCCATAACCATGGTAGAGCATTGTCGTTCCATTGCGCTGGAAGCGCGAGGCGCCAGCTTCATGGCGAAACAGGAAATGAGCGTCGACGATGCGGCTGCGAGCTACTTCCTCGGAATAGCGGCTGGATATACATTACAATGGAAGCCGTGCAGGCGCTTCTTGGCTGAGACCATGTCCTTTTGTAGGGAGCTTAGCATCCATCGTTCACGAGATATATCCAGCTTAGCTGGCGATTTGCCGGATCTCGCGGGCGTGGTCAACGCTGCGGCGAACAAACCAATCGATCACATTGCAGACCAGATAGGGAAGCGAATATTCTGGGTCATGGTAGCTGGCATTCGGTAAGTTGAACAACTCTTTGCAGACGAAAGGTTAAATGGGTATTAAGACCGTTCTTAGATCAATGAGTCAATTGGGGGCATCTATCAATGAGCTGCCTCTACCTCCACCAACGACACAGGAACCCTACCCCGAACAACCCATTGAGGTTGATGACGAATACATTTTATCCGACCAAATCTTACCACAACCGCAGGGAATAATATCTCTCATAACCGGATTCAATAAGAATCTCCGCATATACATGACGATGAATGAGCTAATGGGAGTTGAAATGTGCTATGGAATTAACTTCTTCGACTGGAGTGCGCAGAAGAATATAATTAGTAACGGGTTAGACGCGGCGAAGCAAGCGATAGAGGATCTGCCCCCCCAGTTGCAAATCATGAAGGCTGAGCCTGATGAGAATGACTTGTCAGGACTAGACCCAGCAGGACTAAAATATTGCCCACCCGCCTTCCCTGAAGCACAACCTGATAATGATGTTCGGCGAGCGCTAGCCGAACCCCTACGACGACGTCAGCTACAGTCTGAAATCCAAAAGGCTAATATTCACGCCTCACAGCTAGCGACGAGATCCTATTTTGTTGAGCGCTATCTTAATCATCGAGATGCTCACCCTGAAAATATTCAAGCTGTGAAGGATGACAAGGACAAGAAGGTGGCCGAGGAACGTGAATTAATCGTTCAAGACCTGCTTGCTGTGCTGACCTCTATTAGCCAGCGCCACTTAGAACCAAACGGGCAATCGATGATCAATAAAATCCGGCAGGTCGCCAGTACACTAGTACAGGGCGCCTCTGAGCGTAAGGGCCCCGTCGCTATGAAGGCGGAAGACTACCTGAATCGATTCATTGAAATTCTTGTTAAACTCGAAAGGTCTGGAGCAACTGCTGTAGTCGGCACTGCCACTGGCACAATGGGACCCCAGGACGAGGAAGAGGAACTCAGAAATTGGGCAAGCCTTCGGGAATACCAGATACAATTTGTATCATCAGGAGGCTTTCTGAGCGATCTATAACTTGTCCGTCGCCTTCTGTTGTATCATTAAATTCTTTAATGCTCCGTATTCGCTGTACATATTTTAGGGTCAAAGCGGGAGTTTCAGCCTGACTTATCATGCTAATTGGCAGTCCAAGCAACGAGTAGTTCAATAGCTAATCCTACACCAATAGGAACATTTTAGCCGTAATTCTGTAGATTGCTCTTCTACATGAGTTTCAAGTGTACATCTCCCACGTATTACTAAGTATAGGCTGTATCCTTTGATAACGACATGGTCAATTGCCGTATAGACTGCTTAATTTTAATACTTATTTACGATCGCGCCAGACTAGATAGCCGGGACAGAATATATACATGAAGTTTAGATGATAAAACTGCCACTAATTCCTGCCTTCTGAACAAGACGGGTCTCGAGTCTAAACGTAGTTCTCGTAGGGACAGGAGAACCCGCGACCCGCTAACAGGACCTATATAGTAACATCCCATCGCTTCTAACGAACCGCGCGTGAGCCGCGAGAGACATCGTCATCAGGCATAGAGTAGAGCGGTGCGGAGCCTCAC
>JAPUUL010001377.1:0-10018 GCA_029590625.1 Lasiodiplodia mahajangana | reverse complement strand
GGGGTCGAATGCAACCACGCCGCGGCCTCTGGAAGGTCCTACCTCTTTTAGAGCATCCAGGACTGAGGTGTTGTCGTTGCCGTACGAGGAGATCTGGACGAATACCATGTTTGGCAATTCGAGCCGTCCAGCGTTCATTAGGACTTGGGGCATTTTCGCATTATGAGGGCGCTTGGCGTTCTCTGGTAGCGGATACTTATCGGTGTCAATGACATGTATGTGGCTATCCCACGACCCATCTGGAATGCCGAGATTCAATGTAGAAGAATACCGACGTTGACACGAATTGTTCTGATCATTCGTAAAACCCGATGGCCGAGGCTTAATGCTCGGTTTGGGAGATACTGTCATTGTGTTGGATATAATCGGAATCCTTCGAGAAAACATCCATATCACGCTAGAGCATCTTTGAGTCTGCCTTAGTAGCGTCATCATAAATGAATGATAGTAGCTCAAAGTGTTCAGAACTTATTGAAAAGTTGCCTGCGATTCGTGAAGGAGTGACTCGAAGTGCGGGGTCATTGTAGCCGCGTATTGCAGGGGCATTCTCGTCAGCGTACCCATGCCCTCATAGTGATACAAGAAATGCGATAAGTGATCAATCAAAAAAAAAAAAANAAAAAAGNAGAGAGAGATTTTGTAGGGAATCGCAGGAGTAGGAATCTTAAGACAACTAGCCTTATGCCTACCTAAAGAGGGCGGTTGGCTAGGTGCGGCTTTGGAATAAGCTCGATACACAGAGTACATGTTCAGAGCATTTGCAAGTAACAAGGGCAGCTATCCCTGACTGAGCGAGCTAGCGATAAAATACAAGTTCACGATGTTTCGGTATTCTGCAATTTGGACTGCATTGAGTTGTGCTGTTTTGACCTCACTGGCGTGATCGGAACACGCAAATTCCACCATAATTCCCCTCAACCAGGGAGTTGGCCACAGTTAAACTCCTGATCGTCATACAGCACTAGGCGACGCACCTCTATCGATCGGCGCCTCGGCACGATCTGAGGAGCCCTGTGGTCCTCAGAGCCCATGTGTCGTACCGAGGGGAGGCGCGAGACTGGCCGCACAGTTGCCTCACGAGAGAAAAATCGACAAAGAGAAAAGCTTCATCAGGTGCCAGATTACTGACGTAATAGAAGTGCAATCTTGGAGAATACTTGAGGGCGGTCAAGTGTGTCTTGTGGTTATTACGAGTATAGATGGGGGCTATATCAGAGGAGTGAAGGCCACACGATCGTTATACGTTGGTAATACCACAGTGTTTAGAAAGCCAGTGTTCCGCCTCATTGTCTCCGAGAACGCGTCGCAGGTTTACCTCAGCGGTCACGGCGTCATTGCCATGTGAAACTTAGCGAGTAGCTTGGACGAGAATTTGTAAGGGTCGGTAAGGTTTGTATCCTATATCAAAGTAATAATAATATGTCATTAGTGCTCGACCAAGGGAAGTAGAGGTGTATATGATGAGGGGGACTAGGGTCAATACCTCTTCGATTCGCCGATAGCGATAATTGTACGTAATCGACCTGGATGCGCCCTTCGTATTCTTGACAAGTTGGGCGCACTCCTCAAAGTATTTCCCTCGAATGAAGGCGTCGACGGCGTGCTCAGGTGAGAGTAACTTGCCTTCAGATAGCACAGACGGAGCATACACCCACTCAATACCCTCGAAGGCCAGCGTTGTCCGCGGCTCCGCGTGACGCGAGTCTGTGACATTGACCTTCTTCTCTAGACTAGGGCCGAAGTTGGTCTGGTGCTCTTCTCCCTTAAAATCAAGACTTGCTGGTCGTCCGTCTTTGGTTAGTCCAAGGAAGCGAACAGTGCCTTGTGTTGTACAAGACAATAGCCAAGGCACATGTTCGAAAGGCCGGGCCTTTCTCCAAAGCTTTTCCGGATCGAGTACAAGTAGATGTACTATCGGCAACACTCCCGGCCACAACGGCTGCATGGTAGCCCCTGGAGAGCGGCCGAGGGTGTTGCTGCCATCGCTCGTGTTTTAGGTGTATTAAGGCCACATGGTTAAGGTGAAGCTGTCAACGCAGATAAGTCTACCTAGTACATAGCGTGTAGATATAAATAGGTACTACAAAATTTACCTGATAAACGCGTCCAAGAATAATAAAACAATATGTTAGGATACGTGGGCTAGGAGTCCCTTTGCTTACCTGAGAGTCCCGTGACATAAAATAATCCACAAGGACTAAACCCTGCCCTACACCATGGCCATACAACCGCTAACCGCTGCGAGATTTTACAACCAAAATAACTTTACTAACATTGGTTTTATACTAGTGAAATTAAAACTAATCAATAGGTATTCAAAGTGGCTATTAATTGGTATAAAGTGCGCCTGATAAAAGTTGATATTGGTAAAGTTATTCTAGTTTGAAGGTTTAAAAATGGCTGGCGGTAGTGTGGCAGTGGGACGCCATAGTGTGGCTGGTAGTACTTAAGAGTGTAGCGGGCCGTGTGGCGCCTAAGTACTCGATAGATTAGATAGGGAGAAGCTACCCCAGTTGATCCGGAGAGCACGCTAAGCCAGGTAATGTAGCCATAACTCCTCAGGCAGACTGCTTACTCTGGTGGAAGGGTATAAGCCCAACCATGTAAAGTATTGTGGGCCAACAAGGCTTTGGACAAGGCCGACGCTCGAGCCACAAAAAGGCTTTTCTACAACAATTTTGGTGTAAGTAGCTCTTATATCAGTTTGACCCGCTGTAATATTTGGGAGGAATCAAGGCTGATTCGGTGCAACAGTACCACAGATTGGGCAGAGATACCTTCCACGCAGGGGCATCTAGGTTAGCGTGCTAAGAGTACATGAACATGGAGGTTTTATTGGGCAAGCACCAAAGTAGGTGAGAGTTGTGGTCGTGGCCCCACAAGGTGGCAGGCCACCAGGTCTGTCAGACCACGCAGTTACATACTTACACAGTATCGGCAACTTTGGTTGAATAAGCAGTTGTTTAAAGTATTTCGTTCGAACGAAAGCTTTTACTAGAATTTAAAAATTGGTATATAATAAGCCCCTAGATTAAATAACTATTTACAATTTTTTAAACTATTAAAATATATAGCTTTTGTAGCTTGGTTTTACACTTTTGCTTAAGACCCTAATGCTTTATTGACTATGATTGGTTAAGTATGTAGAATAACAAGGAAATAGCCATGGAAATAGCCATGTTAAGCTTAACATGCTCTCCGAATAATGTTACGTCGGTGCATGCGTTGTCATGATCTAGGAAGTCTTAAGGTCAGGTACAATAATAAGTCGTATTCTGTAGTAGGTCTATTACAAGACTAAAGCTTGAGAAGGAGAAGAATCTCCTCCGAAAGGGGTGTGTGGCAGGGCCGGATCATATATCCAGCCTAATCCTGATCCCAGTTGTGATTCCTGACACGCATACAGCATACTGCAGTAGTTCTGCCAAGGTTACACTAACCGAACCCCTTGTCTAATGTATGGACCTAACCTAACCAAGCCTAGTCACCACCTAGGTCATCCGAACCAACCTGTGAACCAAGGCGGGATTGGTTGGTCAAGGTTGGTGTAGCCACACTAGTGTACCTAGCTACCGGCTCTACACCTCAACAGCTTCTATGAATATAACCCACTATGGCGATCTATATGTAGCTGAACGGGCACTAATGCCGGTGAGATCCTTGTCTGATGAAAGTGTTTCCCAATCCATACCCAATCCATACTAGACGATCAGACTCACAGTACTCCACCACGGTCTAGTCCTATTTACCTGCGAACACTTTGATAGTACTACCGAGCACCTCTCGCCTTGTATCATAGCTTCCCCATGCTCGTAAGCAGAAACAGAATCTATGCACACATGATGTCTGCCCTGCCTTATGTGCTGGTGGTGGCTAGGTGTCAGGATTCCCTTCTTAAGAGGGAGGTGTTCCCGTTCTCCTTCTCCTCCCCTTCTTCTTTCAGACCAACACTACGTCAAGCAATAATTCAACCACAGGCCATCCCCAATATATCATTCTCAGCAATACCGAATTTATTTATAATTAACCAGCTTCTATTACTTCACCATCATGTTTTCTCCGAAGGCCTCCAGCGGTATCAAGACCGGAACCAAAAGATGGCCCCAAGAGACTCAGGGGCACATCTCGAGTAAAGTCTCTGAGCAGTTAGAGCACGCAAAGGAGCTCACCATATCATCACTTAACCTAGCACACAACTACAGTGCTTTCGGGAGTGAAGCGCTTGTGGTGGGATGCATGGTGTACGCCGGCCGTGGACTTCTAGTGGGATGTACGAGCCCTCACACTCTCCTCAATGAGAATCATGTTGAAGCTAATCATGAGTACTTAGACCACCCTAGTGCCAAGCTAGCCGACCTTGATAATGAAGACCGGCTTACGCACGACGAGTGGACAGCCATCCAACAAAGGCAGCAAAAAGACGAAGCGACAATTATTCGCTTCGTTGACCAGGTCGTCTTAGGCCAAGTACGCAAGACCTACACGAGTATACGATCTAAGCTCGGCTCAGAGGCTGCTGTCCTACACGCCATAACAACGGCTGACGATATAGTCCATCATCTGCTAGCAGAAGGCCTCGTTGATGCCTTCGCCGGAATGAAGGCAGGTACCTCTCTACCTACAGACATTCAGGTTGGGCTGAGAGGAGAGATCCCTCGGTTTGAACGTGGCGTCACTCTTAAGTACTACATCGACATCCAATCTTTCCAGTCATATTGGTCAACTCATGAACACCTTCGAGACAGGCCAATAGAGGAGATTGCCGAGGCTTTCGACAAGGGCGTAACACAATGGGCAGAAGTACCCGTCCATTTTTCTCGTGTCTACAACCCCGCAGAAGCTTGGTTCACTATGAAGTTCAGCAAGAAAGGATTTAACACACTCACTATGGCCAGATCCTTTCCCCCGAATGCGTATCAACACCAGCGTATCTTGTGGGTATGCCCTCCAGCCCTATGGTTGAAATACATTGGCGAATTGGACCGCACTTTCGAACATGAAATTGGGCATATACTGGGCTTACGCCATGAAAATCCAACAGAGCCAGAAGCAATGGAATCACCCTCTGTAACTTTCGGACAACGCAATCTCCTATCCATTATGCGAATAGCAAGCGGAATGTGCATTACCAACCAAGATGTTACCGAATGCGTAGATTTCTATAACTACCCTCATGAGGAGTTCAATGGTCTGCAGATTGTTGAAGTGAAGCCGGTATATCCGTCCCCCGAATAGCAGAGTGCAAATGATACAAAACAGAAAGTTCACGCGGAGGTACGAGAGTCAGGAGGTGCAAAAGCTGAGGCCCCTAAATAAAGATATGTAACCAGTTTGCCTAGATCCAAAGACTTTTATGCATTGTCTAAATTCCATATATCTATCCATCTATGTTGATAATAGCAGTTCTTTTGATCTTGAAAAGTCAACTCCCGCGGCTAAATTGCTATGAGCAATTATGCGCAACAAGTTAGTAAAGAGTGTGACCATGCCTAACCTTCAGTGGTATTACGCAATCTGTGGGTTTGTCCCACACATGTCTTAGTGTATCATGGTAATTAAACTTAATAAACTATTAACGCAACAAGCTTAACTTAACCAACTATATTAACAAGCAGCTAGCAACTCTAGGTTAAAGCACATAGTAAGTTAAGTTTAATTAAATTATTAAATTAAATATACTTTGGCTTAAATGTATATTGCTTAACAAGCAGTAAACTTATTCTTAGTTAACCTATTGTCAATTATTACTAGTAACAAAGTTACAGTATATATGGTGGCTAGCAATATAGGCAAACAAACCGCAAACAGTAATAAATGTCCTAATAAAGGCCTTAAGCTAAGCTAACTTTTGCTATGCTGGTTTAACCTTATATACTGTTGCGGGTGCAATAATGGCAGTGGGTGCAGGGACCAACTAAACCTTGTATTGTGGTGAAATTATTCTGCTTAAAGAGAAGAAGAATTACAAGACTGGGCTGGCAATCGCCTTCACGCGTTTGCCTACACCTGTTGCCACCTGACTGTTTTAGCCGCACCTGGCCACCTCCTAGGGTTTTTTGGGGTTCTGACTGGTCACATACAAGTAGGTATTCATCTATACCCCTTGCTTGGGATGTAAGTGCTGCTTTCTGCGCATCTCACAACGTTGCCATCCGTAACACATTGCCTAAAGAAAGCCATATACTTCTCTCGGTGCTTGTGAACCGCTACTAATCGCTATCATGGCGCCTAAGATACCGCAGGCCATGACTCTAGTCGCCAAGCGAGGCCTAGCTACCCTTGGCGCTTCTCGGTCAAGAACCCCGTCACTTGCCATCATTGACGATTACCTGAACACATCCAACTCTCACTTTGTTGACATCCCGCCCTCAAAGCTGAAAATCACTACTTTCAATGATACCATAGTGCCGATCAACGAGGCAGAGGAAGTCCGCTTGGTTGAACGGCTTCGCCCATTCGACATGATCTCAACAATTCGAGAACGCACTGCTTTCCCAGGGTCCCTACTGCGCCAACTGCCTAATTTGAAACTCTTGTTAGCTACCGGCACTCAATTCGAGATGTTCGACCTTGTATCAGCCAGGCAATTGGGAATCAGCGTTGTCGCTGCCCCTGGTCTGGGTCGAACCGACCGAGCCGGGCCCGTACGTCCCAATATCGAGGACGGAAATGTACACCCCACTACGCAACATACCTGGGCCCTGATTCTAGCACTAGCCCGCAACATTGCTGCCGACGACGCCGCGATCAAGGCTGGCACTGGATGGCAAAGCGGACTCGCGACTGGCTTGTCTGGACTGACGTTGGGCACCGTTGGACTGGGTCGCTTGGGTGCTGCCGTAGCTCGTGTTGCCCACCTCGCATGGGGTATGCGTGTTGTGTGTTGGAGCGAAAATTTGACGCAGCAGAAAGCCGATTCGATGGCTACTGCGATCGGACTGTCTCCACACTCTGAAACTCGAGGCGGCAAAACCTTCCAAGTAGTAAGCAAGGAAGAATTATTCCATACTGCAGATATCGTCACCATTCACTACGTTTTAAGCAACCGCTCACGCGGCATCGTCGGTGCCAAGGAGTTGGAACTCATGAAACCGTCAGCCTTGCTTGTGAACGCATCCCGGGGGCCGTTGATCGACCAAGCTGCACTCATTGGAACATTGGAGCAAGGTAAGATACGGGGCGCTGCGTTGGATGTTTTTGACATCGAACCATTGCCACTCACTAGCCCATGGAGGCGGCCTAATTATTGGGGTCGGGACGGGCGGTCCAGGCTTCTTATAACACCGCACATGGGATATGTTGACGAGGGGCTGATGAACATCTGGTACAGCGAGACCGCTGAGAATGTAGAGCGCTGGATACAAGGGCAAAATGTCCTCCATCGCCTGGTCTAGGCATGCCAACTACGGCGTGATAATGACTACATTCATATGAGGCTCGTGCATCGAATCCCATAGATCTTTGGCCGACAGTCCTGGTAGGGCCTTAGGCCGCCCTGTTGAATCCTTTCAATCGGCATGCCACAGCTTGATTAATGTATGGGGACTGGGCAAGATAACGCCGCTCGGTGTAATTCAACACTGAGGTAGTGCCGAACAGAGCCGTACGCATCTAGAAATACGTAGTTGGCGATTCAGGGGCCTTGTCCGTAAGCAAAGCTATGTGACCGAGAGGATCATAACAGCATGTGCATCGGGTGAGATTAGATGATACGGCGTGATCCCTCGGGGCCAGCGAATAATCCAGTCGGTCAATATGCAGCATTGAAATAGGCCTTCGGGCCAAGTATTTTCTTTTGAGGATGGGGGCCGGAGGGGGGCGCGGCTGTACCCGGCGTTTGAATATTGTGCTGTCTATACTTACACATGTATAAAATACTTGACAGAAATATCTAGGGCTTCAATCGCTGCTCATACGTCTGTCTCATTCTTTCAAAAGCCCTATTTCAATGTACTGAAGTTAGCAGCCTTAATTTAACCGAAAACAAGGAGTCCCCCAAACACCACAGTTCAGTGTTAGGTGGTCTCATTCTAAGCTTCTAAAACGTGTGATTCTTTCAGCAAATATGGAAGTGTTTTGGTAGTGGTGAGCTAGCGTAGCAGCCCCAGTATTCTCTTTGTCTCTGTATCTCGCGGGCCTTAACTTCGTAATAGTGGCATTCAGGGATTTATAGTTAATTACCAACAGGCTTAAGAGGTGCAACAAACACTGATTACCGTACCACTAGAGCCTATATGCGTTATGTTGCATATAAAGAGAAAAATTCCTCTTGATCTGCTGCTACAGACGATCGTAACCCTCGACAAGTTCTTTTGGACGGCTCGAAATGATACCAAGCGATGATACTGGATCCCCTATGTCCTGGTACTAAAACCCCCTTCCTGCGGAAACTCCTTGTAATTGCATAGAAAGGCCATCAAACTCAGTGAATCGTGATTGTTTCGATGCCGCCCATCTCAATGAAATCTTGGAGTAACAGAGGGTGATCCAAATGTGACCTAAATATGCCTATGCGATACCACTTAAAATCCTTCGCTTGGCGTAATAAAAGACCGAATACCTGTGCTTTCCCATGTTTCGTATTCGCTAACCCCTTGCTACGGACCCCAAGAAGCATCCACTTCCACTCCTGAGCATCTTCGTAAGCCTCCGACTCTGGCAAATTGTAGTCTATCCAGGCATCGCACCACCTTATGCTTTTGTCTTTTCGAATAAACTCGAGATGCCACTGTTCATATAGTCTCACCGACACTAGCTTGAGCGTAGTTGTCTTTGCATTCTGCAGACACATGCAATGATTATGAACTTTGAGCTGAGCATCCTGTATTGCGCCAAAGAGATTTTCACCACTTAGGCGGATTTTGGCATTTATTTTGGGTACTCCACGATTGTAATCCCGAAAGATACTTTGAAAATAAACTCGGCCGAGATGCCTGCCAGTTTTTCCCAACTGACTCCAAGATGGGACGGTATAAGGCGTCGGCGAACAGAGACCATCAAGATAGGAAGTCTTTAGGTCCCGGGACGACTTCTTTCTATACCACAAAAGGCCTATTTCGAGGTCTCTCAGCCAGTGTCCGGCACAGTATTTGTCTTCGAGCAGGCCGCCAAAGTATGCCGCAAGACCGGATATCGCTGGTAGCAAGTCCGTTGGTTCAGTGAAACCATCCATGGATAAATGTCCAAATTGGTCTAAGATGTCTGACCAAGCATTGTATAATTCACTAACCACTGGCATATCACGAACTAAGTCGATTCCGTATTCGTTTCTGTGGGCAAATGGAGGTTTCCCGAGACTAGCACATGTAGTTTCTCCACAATTGAAATATACATTTTCCATACCAAATACGATTCGCCGCGTGGATAAGATGCGTTCTTGAAATGCCCAACCCCTGCCTGCCAGCCGAGAAGCAAAAAGCTCGAGGTCCATAGTGGCGAATACAGATCTGCTATTTCGCTCTCCAGGTAGCACAGAGCATTTCCAGAAATTTATGAGCAACAGGCCACCGAAGCCCGGTCGCTGAGTGGAAATTAATGGAAGTAGGGTGGACGGGGTTTCCGGCCGCAAAAAGCTCTCTCGGCAAGAAGTTGAAGATGCAGCAAGAATCGTAACTTCAGCGTGGCCATATATTCTGTCTATCTGGGGGTATTGCTTCTCCCAATCAGAGGTGTCGTCCTGTAGAATACAAAGTGAATCTATCCATAGGTATGGGATCCCCAGCTTCTTGGTGACGACTACTGCGTCACGCAATACAGCCGGCATATCAGCGTACCGTACTCCTTTGCGTCGTTGGGAAATTGTTGACGTTGTAGATGTTGAAACGGCTTGTGTAGTCTTCACAGAGACCGCACTCTGGAGGCCTGACCTTGTCATATAGCACTTCTAGAGATTTATAGAGATTTAGTGAAAATAAGTAAATTTAAGTGATTATTTTTATAGTAAAGACACCAGAGGTATTTTTTCTAAAAAATATGCCTTCTAAATAAAAAGCTATAAAACTATAAAAATAACTGCTTG
>JAPUUL010001376.1:0-10020 GCA_029590625.1 Lasiodiplodia mahajangana | reverse complement strand
CGAGGAGTCCGAGCGCCTGCAAGTCGGCCACGACGCGGTAGTCGAGACGCCACCTGTAGTAGACAAGCCTGATCCAAACTCTCAGATTACTATGGGTGGTTGGATGCCGCTATTGCCGGCAGTGCAGAGACACCAGAGGATTGTCGATCCACTTCCCAAGAAAATTCCCACAGAAGACATCGATAGATTAGCAATGCTAGAGACGGCACTGGCTAGCGGTCATCGAGATATCGTTCATCGCCTAGTCACCGATCACTTCGATGATGTGGCTCAGGGAGACTTCAGCTGGCTTCTTGACCTTAAGGATGAAGGGCTTGAAGCGGAAGATATCACCCCTTTGCTTTTTGAACTGGCAAACACTGGTCCTTGGGTTCCTGTCGGGAAATCCGATGCCATTGTAGTGGAAGGCGATATTGATCTTTATCTGCACCAATCTTCCTGCGCACACAATGACCGATCAGTAGACACGGGCGATTACTCCCCCTTCGACCCGGCTGAATTACATCTCAGGCGGGACGTTATGCAAAAGGGTATTGAGACTTTTTGCGGGATAGCCGGGGTGTTCCCCCCAAGGATCCAGGGGGAGAAGCCAAGAGGCGTCAGTTTTACGGGAACGACGGCATCAATTATTTATGACTACGAAAACGGATTGGGCAACCTCCATGGATGGCGGTCTAGAGAAAGACTAGTCTCACAACTTGACCAAGCAATGCAGCGTCTCGCTAGGGCAGCTCGGATGCTCCAACAGACTGGGTTTTGCTGCAACCAATTCACGATTCTCACTGCCAATGAGGAAGACCCCGAATTTTTTGGGAAAGCTCCAGTGGTGCGAATGAATACGGTCTATTTCTATATGATAACAATATTAGCGGACGAATTCACAAAGGTAGCACAAGGCGGAATTACTAAGTCCGGTCTGTCGGGAATCGCGTCTGCTAGTATTGGTATCATGGAGAGATTGTTCCCAATCCAGCCTCCGCAGAACATTGATGATCAAGTTCACTGGTGTTCTCTCGCAGTTCAAGTTTTATGCTTGGGGATGATGGTATACTCCCAGGCACATACCGGAAAGCTTCACCCTACCTTTCTAGCTAACTCATTGACTGAGGTAACGCTCCAGGGGAGCCAAAAGAATCGGCCACATATTATCGCTCAACGTCGGAAGCTAGCTTGTATGGGAGATATGATTGGAGATGAGGTTTTCGTGTTCAGAATGAGCTCTTCATCCATTGCGACCCCGTTAAACCCAAGTCAAACATATCATCTGTCCGCGACCTGCGAGGAGATAGTCGACTCATGGGGGCCCGGGTATCTAATTACAGAAAATGAGACCCCCTACGGAAAGGAATTATGCGGCCTTGGGATTAGAGGGGGCATAATCAGGCCGAATCGGGACTCGACTACTGGAGGCTCCCTGTTTCATTGGGGTGCGGAATTCAGTGACTCGGCATTTGGCTCCAAAACTTTCAGCTACTGGGAAAAGATTTTGATTGGGACTTCCACCATAAATACCATTCCCCCTCCGCGTCCCGCAAATAGTCGCGAGAAGCCGGCGACCGCTATTGTTGATTCCGATCCTCGAAACCCTACACACACTTATAAAAGGCGGAGGATGGCGGGTTCTAGCATCGACCCCCAACCGAACACCGGAGAGAATCGCGTAGTGCGTGGGGTATTAGCACCTATCTCTACTAATATTACCTGTCCTTTGGACTCTGGAATGAGCCGCCAAATGTCGGGATCGTATCTGTCTAGTCTGGGGACAGCACCAAGTTACTGGAAATTCACTGAAAGGCAATTGATATTCCAAGCCGGTAACTATGTCCAGCTTCAAGTTGGGGGCACAATGACCAAGCAGTCTGCAATACCTCTTAAAAGAGTTATTCTGGACAGATGGACCAGAGAAGGGAATCTTTCTCTATTTGAGGAACCGTGGGGGCTGCAAGTGAGCCTTTGCACGGGTATTGCTAGGAGAGTTCCCCTCCGAGCCTTGATCGAGGAGCCTCTCTTTCATTACATTGACACCCTTAATATAGACGGATGGAAGGCATTGAAGTCGAATGCAGAACGCGCTATTACAAGTCAAGATGGTTTTATTGAGTGGACTCGGAAGCTCAATGGAGGCGAAAGGCGGTGTATGCAGACGGTATTTGATAAGCTTCTGAGTCTCCTTAAGGATACCGGCTTCGACTCCAGTGAGGAACATTTATCGGTATTATGGCCGCACGACTCCGACGCACGATTCTGCGTTAAAATTGGACCTAAACACCAGCCTTGGTCTAGGATGTTAAAAGACTCGGAATGGTGCGCCGTATTTGCAGTCACGACCTCACTTTGCCTAGAGACACAGGAAAACAAGTGCCGCAACACAAAAGCAGCGACGGTAAGGATGTCCCGAAGCTATTTCCTCCCCCCGTGGCGATTTCTAGAGCGGAAACTTTCCCTTTCGATGAAAGTTGTTCCTAAAAACCTCCAAGGTTCCCCACAATGATACTTCTTAATATGGCGATAACTAACTCTGAGTGCTCTAGTGGTGCGGAGGAAAGATGCTTTCGACTGTTGTCTGCCCTAACCTTTCAGGAAAGATACCCCCAACTCTTGCAACTATTCCGACAGGTGCAGCTAAAGGAAAGTGGAAGCTTGAAAATAAGGAGAGATATTGGGTTGACAAATGTGGAGGGGAGGTTTTATTGGTGGTTCACAAACTGCCGAGTTTAGTCACTATACTTGAAGTCAAGCGAAATCGTCTTCCAGGGCCTGTAGCATCCAAGAGGTGGGGTGACAAATTATTAAGGGAGAGGCCAGATACAACATTCCAGGAAATAGAGGAGGTATTCATTCATTCTTCATAGAAATGCTCCCTGCAGAAGTTATCGTCAACCTTTCTGCTATAACGATTTCAAGCATTTGTATCGTGATAGATGTTAACAGTTGCATACGTGTTTATGTTTACTTTTAACGCGTTGAAATCTAAACTATCAATGATGGGCTATGTTACCAATTCCAACTTATAAATAGATTACTCGGTGTTAGACCTTAACAGATGGGATGGCCCGTTATGGTGGATCTATCCTGCTCCTTAATAAATATCCTATTCCGTAATAGCTGCAATCCATTTTGCCATAACAACAGCGGACCTTTCCTACGCGTCATGTGGTGGAGATTATCGCCCTGTATCATACTCCTTGTGCTACCTGAAAATGTAATATGCTACATGTCTGCACACTAGCAATGTGATTGGGTAAGTCTACGACAGGCCGCCGCAATCCGTTGGTTATGGTCCATCTTATTCTCTCCTGGAAGCGCTGTCACATCGCCTCGTCATTCGATTAATTATAATGCCAATGCAAGGGTTACTGATGTGTACTGTTTACCTCGTCAACTATGGCTGACACTTAAAAAGTCAACAGCAGCCTCGCTCCTTTCGTCTCGCAAGATTAGGTCACTTATGTTTTATAAAAAGCAGAGACTCCGCCAAATTGCAGGTAGTTACGCATATATTCTCCATAATTTTTCACTTAAACTATACAGTTGTTCCGACCGAGCATGGAGGTGTCGGATCACTTGAACTCTGCCGGTCTTCGTGATGGTTCCGAGGTCGACGCTGAGCCTGCGTCGAGGGCTCAGAATAAACCGGAATTTGGACTGAGGGAAGATTTAGCTGATGGTATTGGTAATTACGAGTGAGTGCTTGCAAGTGGCCCGAAAGATGTCTCCTAACGCAGAAACCAGCGTGGTCCTCATCCACGGGATACGTGATCCCTACAAGACGGTCTGGATATGTGAAGACACTTCAAACTGGGTTAAGAAACAGCTTCTAAAGGATAAATGCGTCAATCTACTAGAATTTCGCTATGATATTAGCAATACGGCACCCATATATTCGGACGGCATCGAAGCGGAAGCCGTGAGGTTGCTTGAAGACCTCATAAGGATACGCAGCAATCGACCGGTAAGAGCGCTGTAGCAACTTCAACACCGCAATAACCACTAAATACTCGAGTAGCTTCGCCCCCTCATTTTTGTGACACGCGACTTGGGTAGTATCATTGCTCAGACAGTCAGTTTTCTTCAGCTATAGTGTTATTTAATACTAACAGCCTTTTAAGGCCCTGTTGATAGCATCCAGCCAACCGTGGCGATATGGCATTATAGTTCGCCTCACGAATCTGATGGTAGGGCACTCTCCAATGCCCTGTTTTAAATGCTGAGCTGCTTACTCACTTGCACTGCAGATTTTCTACAATTGCCCGCATCAATTCCGTAACCTTCTGGAAGCTGACGACACAATGTTAAACCTACTAGTAAGCCTCACTAGTGCTTCCGGAGCGCCGTCCCTCACAGACCTATCCACAAAGGCGACAAGACTAGCTGAACAGGTCGATGCGAACAATCATGGAGTCGTCGATGCATTGCTATGGCAGCACATCCCAATTGCCAACATTATTTCTCTACCACTACCAAATGAAAGGAATAATAGTATGCCAGTGCAGCACGAGGATGGACGGCCTATCAGTAGTTCGGCATGTCCTAAAGAAGGGATGTTTGTAACAGTACGACAACCACTCGAGTACTCTTTCGTCACCAGTGCAACGCACGTCGAATTAGCTACAATCAGGGACGACGACCCAGAAATACGTCGCCTAAGCGAAGCTATAGCAGAATATATCCCCAAAAGCGCGGAACAATATTTTCCTAGTGACGGCAATGCTGGCACGCCTACATGGAGGTATTTGTTATCAGAGTGTCCCCCAGTCCGGCCTCCACTTACGCAGCACGTCCATGAGAAATCATCAGATGATGAATTCTGGTCCTGGTTCAAGGAACTGGAAGAATATAGGGCCTGGTACGAACAGACTGGTGTGGGTACTCGTATCCTGCACGCACACGCATCCTCGTCAATCGACCTATGGTCTGACAAGATTTACCATGGGGTGGGCATGTCTAGATCGTGGATGAAGACAACATTTCACTTTAGATTTGACCGAAGTGATGTCCGATTCAATAATGTACGCGGGATGTTATCCTACTTCTTGGTACAATTATGTCGTCGGTTTATGTTCGTGGAGCGAACAAGTATTGTTGACAAGTTGATGTCGTTCCTCGGTAACCTTGGCACTTGGTCAATAACCGACCTATTTCAATGGATTCTAATCCTACGCCAGTACGATCATGCGGAAAATGTTCTCTATATCATCAGTTGTATTGACCAGTGTAAAGACGACATCGTTGGCTACTTGAATAAGTTTCGGGTTATAGGAAAACATACGGAATTGAGGTTCAGGATACTCGTCACAAGCGACGCTAATAGCGACTTCATTAGCCGGCTAGAGAGCTGTCCGGATATTAATTTAGACAAGTTTGTGGCCCCCGAGCAATATTCCCCGAATGGAATCGATCGTCACAGCCAGCGCTTGTCTCAGGAGTTGTCGGCCGTGGACAGCGAGATAAGACCACCATCGGCATCATCTACTTGTGTGGCTATTAGAGCCTCATTACCAGAAGCCTTGCAAGCGATGGAAAAAAGCGTTTTTGTCATAGTAAGGACGGCCCTTCATCCACTTTCGATCGATCAGATCGCCTGGGCGTTGATATCGGGTGATGCAGCGCATTCGGCAGAGGACCCTAGCCAAAGACAGCGTGATGCCGCGTCCGGGATACGGCAGCTCATCACAGGCTTATATGAGCTTAAGCATGGTGAGATTCATCTACGTCACGACGAGGAGTGCGACGACACCAATGACGAAGCTTCTCATCATGCGATGATGACTAAACTATGTATTGGCTATCTATCGATTCCCCAAGTTCAAGAACAAGTAGAAAACTTTCGCAAGACGGACTTCGACGACCAGATATATCCAGCTTACTTCGGAAACAACCTGACTGCCTACTCAGTCAAATTCTTAGCACTTCATTACCAACTCGCACGTGAGATGAAACCTCAACAAGAGCTCTTTAACTTTTTCGAAAATAAGGCGACTCGGATGGCTTGGTACAACGTTCATTTCATACTTACACGCCAATCGAGGACCCGGCCCTATAGCCAACCACTTCTAGCCCTGCCGGTCGTTGCGCAAACAGGCCTCACTGATCTCACCACAATATTCATGAATTCTGAGAAGGAAGAAGAAAACTTTGCGACTGAACTGGGCGTTGCGCTTACTGAAGCAGCGCGGTACGGGAGAATGGAGGTCGTGAATCAGCTGCTCGAAGAAACCGATGTTCAGGTTGGCACCTTGAAAGACGCCGTCTTATCCGCTGCTTCTTATGGAGCCATTGAGCCACTTAATAGGTTAGTAAGCCGTTGTGCTACCATAAAAGGCTTTGAGTGGCCAGAGGATATACTTCATCGTGCTTCATGGCTAGGATTAACCCGCGTGGTCAAGAAACTGCTCCAAGCTGGAGTGACGTCCAACTCGTCCAAAGAATCGCGAAATTTCCCAGGGCATTCCCCATTGGCACTATGTATGACTGGGAGACATCGAAGGGTTGCCGAATTACTCATTCCGGAAAGCAAAGCAGACGACGACTCCAGGTTTGCTCTCAATCAGGCAGCTAGATATGCCAATCCAGGTATTACAGGGATCTTAGTTAAGCGCCATCTCAAGGGCAACAGAGACGATCTCTACATAGCCATGATACAAGCCTGCTTCGGTGCTGCTTTTACTACGCTCGGGCAATTGCTCGAAGAAATTCCGGGCGGACGTTGGGGGTCGGGGGACAACAGGCTCGTGGAACCATTGGCAATGGCAGTTAGTCACGGTTATTTTAACTGTGCAAAAGCCCTTGCAACTCATGGCGTCAATATCAATATGTCGGACGGCCAAACATTGCCTCTGCTTTCCGCCGTGGGAGCCCGAAGATTGGAGCTGGCTCGCCTACTTCTGGATAGCGGGGCAAACCCTAACATTACCACCAAGCAGTTTAAGTTGCCACTACTTGCAGCAGTGGGAAATGGAGATATCCCAATGGTAAGGCTCCTGCTAGAAAGAGGAGCCGGCATTGAAATGCAAGACCAAACAGACACTACATTGAAAACAGCGCTCTTGGCCGCCTCAGCTACCTCGAACCAGGATCTATTGTATTGTCTACTTGTCAGGGGAGCTAATGTAAACATGGTACCAGCAGGATCACGTTCGCCTCTCTTTACTTCGGTATGGAATAACCAAGCAGACAACGTGAAAATACTATTAGAACATGGAGCCAACATTAATTCTGTTGTATCAGAGCCTCTCAACTGGGCCCCAATAAATGCTGCCTATGACAATCCAACCATACTAAGAATCCTGATCGAGGGCGGTGCTGATATTAATCATCGCTCGAGCAACGGTACTGTGCTTTTCAAAGCATCGCGTTGGGGATTTGAGGCTACGGTAGAGTTGCTCTTAGAATACAAAAACGATCTCGAAGTAGACAAAGAGCTTGTTGACGAGAAAAACGGGGTGGACAATGGGATGAGCCCATTGTGCATAGCTTGCAAGTATAACCGCGTAGGCATTATGCGCCTCTTGCTTGAAGCAGGCGCGAATGCCCAGCACATGACACGTCATGGAAGATTTCCTCTGGAAATCTGTACTCAACTCTCTCCTCAAGAGATACCAGACCAGGCCCTAAGATTGCTGCTGGAATACCACACAAGGATAGACTTGGGCCAGAAAGATCACAATGGTAACACTGCTTTGCACAAAATCAACAAGTCGACGCCTCTAGCTACCATCAAGCGCCTGGTAAACGCAGGTGCCGACCTAGACGCAATGAATCACAGAGAGTACACACCCTTGATGGTGGCTATGGAGGCTGGCAATATTGGAGTCTGCCGATACCTCTTCAGCAAACGGGCCAGCTCGGTGGCCTTAAAGGTTACTATCTCCGGCTTGCTACACCTTGCAGTGCGTATCGCTAATTCGGAATTGATACGGATGATGGCCGAAGCAGGCGCAGATGTCAATGAAGTCGATCCGCAGACCGGCGAAACGCCATTATATATTTACCTTGCCACCAAGTCCCCGAGCATATTAGTCGTCCAGTACCTTGTTAACATATGCAAAGCTGATGTTAACTTTGGGGGCAAGGATCTCAAGTATCCTATTATACAAGCGTGCAAGACATGTAGCCCGGAAATCATCCGATTCCTCTTAGAAGCTGGTGCCGATGTCAACGTCGAAGACTACGCAGGACGCCGCCCAATTCATGTCCTATACTATCATGATTACAATGATATCAGCGTTCTTCTCGAGTTTGGCGCGGACCCCGAAGCTAGGGATAAGTTGGACCGGACAGCGGTTCACTATGCTGCTGCGCTTGCGGATGAAGATGACGTCAAGGTACTTCTCAATTCGTCTAACATTGGTGTCGACCTGCAAGATGCCGACGGCTGGACGCCGCTCATGTGGGCATGCCTGCAGCGAAGATCATGGAACCTTAAACATGTCGCCACAGTCCTCTTGGATCGGGGCGCAGACGTATGGGCTCGGGGGAAAGTCGAAGACGAGGAGTGGTCGCCTATGAAGCTAGCGAGATTCCACGGTGGCTACGAATGTTGGACCCTAGAACTGCTAGAACCGCGTGACAAAAACAAGCCTAGATACAACGGCCGCGAGGGTTGTCAGGAGTACTGGGACAAGGAGTTTCATAAGTCCCGGCGCGGAGTGCTATGGGAAAGTCCCATATGTGATGGTTGCTTCTGCGTAAGTGCCCCTATCGTGGGGCATGTTCTTGGCCCAAGGGATGGATGTATCAGCCACTAACGGACGTATGCAGGTATGTGTGGGGGTCCTCTGGGAGTGCCAGGAAGAGCATGGCTCCGAAGGCTTTTTTCTATGCTTTCGGTGTTATCCGCATAGGGATATTCTTCACCCTAGCCACGAAAAACAGTTTGAGCGCTTAGGGGAGAGGTATAGGCCTGAGAGTGAGGACGACTCAAGTGAGTGCGACTTAAGTGAGGATGGTGTAAGTGGAGATGAAGACGATGAAGACGATGAAGACGACGTATTAAGCGAAGGGTCGTGATCGGAATAGGGAGTGAAGGCTCTACGGCATAAAATACAACGAGATCAGATGCTATTACCCAACTACTCTATGTACTTCTAGCTAAAAGCTGCAGAATGTAAGCTACGCCCGCCTGATAGTAATTAGATGTAGGATCGTGCAGGGAAAATGCAAAGGCTTTTATCAATGGTTCTTGGGGCAGAAAGCACAGGAGTCTATCCCCTTAAGTACTCCTTCGGCTGCGTGAATTAAAAGGCGGAATAAGGGGTTTCTAACATAACTAAATAATATAAGATAAACTAATCAAATAATAGTATTAGGCCTGGATAATACTCTTATTGGTATATCGTTACGGAGGCGAAGGGGCACTTGAAGGGATAGGGCCGGGAGGTCAGGAGGGAGTATTGTTTTAGGCAGCGCGCCTATACTACCTCATGTTTTCTCTTTTTGCAAAGGTAGTTAAGCAACGAGCCAGGTGCTGGTCATGGGTGGCCGGTTCAGCGCCAGGCCTCACTTATAAGCTCGCGCCACTCATTCTCGCCCTAATACTTATTATTATTAGATGGGGTATATCTCTAGACGGTTTCAGTTTCCGACAACGCCAATGGTGTTGTCTTCGATTGATTTCTAATATACGCGTCTAAGCTCTTCCATGAATAGAGCAGACCATGAGTCGTGCAACAAAGTTCAAGATGGATAACGCATTGGGACGACGTTGGGCTTTCAAGGTAGTGCAGATAAAGTGTTATGCCGTTATATCAGTCTGTAATGATGAAGTAAGAGAGGACTAATGAAATACTGCAATACCGAGAACAATCTTACAGCTGAAAATTCGTTTCATCAAAGACGATTTGTTGTTCTTACTAGCATATTACACTAGACTAATATCTAACATCGCGCAAAAGGAGACTACAGTAACACCTCCCATTCCATGCTCAAACCTCAGTCTCAATCCCAGCGTCCTTCTCACTGTGATGAAACAATCCGCTGACATCCCCCTTAAGCCCCGTTAGTTTCCCACTGAGGTGATTG
>JAPUUL010001375.1:0-10024 GCA_029590625.1 Lasiodiplodia mahajangana | reverse complement strand
CGAGATGCTGTCCAGCTTGTCCGACGAGTCCAAGCTGTTTGTCATCACAGATATGCTGCTCAAGAATTCCGCAACGTACGTCAAGGGCCGCTGGCGGACCGTCGGCCAGCAAACCGGTCGGACGCCCCCAATTTTAAAAGCCGAAACCTTCAGGACACCCACATATAAGTTAGCTGTTCGGGCCTTAGCCTTGCAAGAATTCAAGGGCCTCTCCCGATCGTCCATCGATGCCGTACTCTCCGAATCAAACTACTCCTACCTCGATGCGCGCCCGACTCTAGTTGCTATGTCGTCCAAATCTTGGAAGTTCACTATCTCCTCCTTGTTGTTCCGCCGAAAACCCGTCACATCCTCTGAGGCCGAGACACATCCCTTGGTTGTATGGAGGGTGGCTGAGGGCGGCTCGTTGGCCCCCGCGGTGAAAGCAACAGGTAACGCCGAACTCGACCGAGAGCTTTTTGAGGAACTCATCGTACCCCTCAGGGCACGCGAGAAGGCTACTAGAGAAATGGCCGATCATACTCTCGCATTATCTATACAGACGGAAGAAGCCGAGGCTTGTGAAGCTACTTACGAATGCGCCTGTTGCTACACGGACTACATCTTTGAAGAGATCACGACCTGTAGTGCCGAGGGTCATATGGTCTGCTTTCGCTGTGTCCAGCATTCTATAACAGAGGCTGTATTTGGACAAGGATGGCAACGCAATATTCACAAGGACACAGGTACACTGCGATGCCCGGCTGTCTCTTCTACTGACTGCGAGGGCTGCATTCCCGCTGAACATATGCAACGGGCCATGCATGAAACGGAAAAGGGGCCTGAGATACTGGAGAAACTCGACCAACGCCTAGCAGAGCATGGCCTTCTCTCGAGCGGGCTGCCACTGATTCGATGTCCTTTTTGCAGCTATGCAGAAGTCGACGATCTATACATGCCCGATGATGCTCGCAAGCTCAGGTTTCGCTCAAATGGAATATTCAATGCCATCCTCATCCTAGTAACCGTTATGCTCACCCCAGCTTCCCTCGTTTTAGGCACCTTCGGCTTAATTTGTTTATTCCTAAGTTTGTATGGCTCGTTTAGGCGCTTCGTGTCCCAGCAATTCGCGGCGGCACTCAATCGGCACCGACGTCGGCGACGTGGCTTGAAGTTTACTTGTCAAAACCCGAGTTGCCAGCGCCCGTCGTGCATGTTATGCTCGAAAGCGTGGGTAGACGTCCACTTGTGCCACGAGTCTTCTCTCATCGCTCTACGCACACAAGTCGAACAGGCCATGTCCATGGCGGTGAAGCGAGTATGCCCACGCTGCAACATGTCCTTTGTGAAGACAGCAGGGTGTAATAAGTTGACGTGTCCCTGTGGCTACAAAATGTGTTACGTTTGCCGCAAGGATATTGGTGCCCAAAACGAAGGTTACCAGCACTTTTGCCAACATTTCCGGCCTGAGGGCGATGGTAGGCAATGTAGGGAGTGCAACAAATGCAATCTCTGGGAAGCAGAGAACACTGATGCCATCCTACGAAAAGCCAAGGCAGACGCGGAGCGCAGGTGGATGGAAACAGAACGCCGAGAGCTCTCGAATGCGGAGAAAGCGTACCTTGAAAACGGGGTCGGCGGCGTGGGCACTGCTAGAGACCATGGATTCCTTGGTTCCACGCTTCGCAGTGGCAGGATACCAACCATGGAGGAGATCTGCGATTTTATAGTCGAAAGGCTCATTATCTAATGTCACCACATATGGTCGAGCTTACAGCAATTACACGAAACTGGAGCTTCTCAAGGTAGGATTCGGGAGTATTCACACACAAATCACGGGGACTCTTTTGCTCACTTGTTATCATTTTTAAATAAACTTGGGGCAATGCGAACTGCATCAGGTGGGCGTTATTGGCGAGTTGGCATATCACCCAACAACAGATTCTTCTTTTTTCTTGTCTATACTAACACGGGATGGGCTTGATGCGTGGGATTAAATGCATAGTACCTAGGATAGACAAACACTAAGCATCCAGAGCAGCATCATACATGCCATGTTAAATAAAATCGCAACGAATACGGTATATGTAAGACCACACCATAGCAGTACTAGCAAGCGAGTCGCCCTCTAGTTGTGTTGTAAATGCATGTGTTGTACGGCGGCCGTGTTTGACCTTCAACGATTATCAGAACAGATAGACTTACAAACTCAAAACAGGCCAGGTTTTGTCGTGAAGTGTCGTGGGCGTCCTTGCTTAGTATATCGAGTTCAAATCTTCAAATTGTGTTGCGTCTCAAAAGCGTCTCAACGAGAAAGTAGGCCGCCGAGGATTGCGCTATTGTTCTCTTCTCGTGATAATGCGTGGCAGCAACACCAGAGGTACTAAGTAAGCAAGGATGAATTCGAGCGTGCAATCGCGCCCGGCTTATCCCAAACGCGCCAGTTTTCTTACGTCCTCGAATGAGATATTTTATTTTAGCGGTTCTAGTTTCTCCGGACCCCCAAAATGAGGCTCAACTGTCGTGTTTGCTTAGGCTCAGATGATAGGGAGGGGAGAGTGAAGACTCCACGTTATCTTTAAGCAAGGCTTACGCTAAGAAAAAGGTAGCGGGAAGAACATGCAACCTCTGACTGGTAGTTGTATGAACATCGTGAGTTATGTTACGCCAAAACATGAAAGCAAACATGACGTGGCCAGGATCCATTGCACAGCTTCCACTCCTTGCAATAGCATGAGTTAGAGAGCGGTTTGTTTGTTTGTTTCGACGAGTCAACTGTCTTATTGCCAAGTACGAAAGGGGAGATTGGCCTGCGGTAGCCTAGGTTTCGCTACAACCTCCCTCTTCAATACTCCATATGAGCGATCATTATGAAGACTACGGGGTTGGAAAGTAAAGCTATCTACATTACGAAGTTATTATTCAGAGTCTGAGACTCAAGTGGGCTCCCAGGCATATTAAATACCTCTTATGTTATGAAGGAAACGCCAGTGTATAGCCACGATTTTGCTAGCACTTTATTGGAGGAAGTAAACCGAAGGCACTGACTGTGATACACAAGCCTCTACAATCTAAGAGTATAGACGAAGGTAAGTTCCCTGTAAAGAGCAGTGAACTGGCTAGTGGTCAACCACATGGTACAAGGGAGCAAATGTTTTTTTTACTATCTTCCTCCTTGCGGCTTCAGTCTTTTTNGGCCACCAGGTCCCTAGACCTATCAATTAAGGGCTTATAAGCGCTCGCCTCCCTTGCGTGATAATGTTGTTGTTCCGTGAAAGTCATGATGTGGTGGTATTACTGAAAACCGTCATATGAGTGACACGAATTAGCAATCTTATGTTCTGACAACAAGTATGTTCGACTCGCCTCGCGAAAGAACCCAATAACAATCGATATTTGCCTTGTGACTGAGTTTCACGAGAGGATCCATCACATCTATATGCTGGCCCTCGAGTTTCCAGCTATGTGATCGAGTTATAGCGTTGTACGATACAAGAAAACCACTTATATAAAGGAACTCGAGATCGCTTATCCTCCGACAGCTTCTGACATTTCCCATCCACTTCGCGATTCAACAGTACCGAGCAAAAGAAACCACAGAATAGAAACCATGCCTTCTGGAAGCGGACACGGAGGTAGACACGGAGGGAGAAGACATTCCACGACGACGATTACGGAGGAAATGTACCGGTAAGTGGTTCCTAGCAGCTGCTCAGCAACCCCCAAGAGGCCAAGCCAATATTAGGAAAAGTCACTATCTAACCATTGTCGGGATTCTTCCAGCATATCCTCTCGCGGCAACAACGCAGGTGAACCGTCTGGAATGTCATCTTATTATGGTGATGCGGCTGCAGAAGCTGCGTATGCCCGAAATCAAGCAGCCGGGCATGCGCCTAGCGGTTATTCATCATCGGGCACAACCGCAGTGGCCGGTTCGTATGTCGGATACGGACCGACCGGTGGGCAGGGAAACATGTACCGAGGCGGATACACAGGATCTCGAGGAGTCCCTCGCGCACCACCACCTTCTCTGGCTTCTTCCCGCCACATCAGCCATCACAATGACGAGGCGGCCTCGGTAACATCACGAAATAGGGCGTGGGTACAAGATCAGCAGGCGAGGGCCCAGCAGCAATACAGGACGCCGTCCGCCCCGCCCTCTAGACATCCCAGTTCTCACTACGGCTCACATTCACATTCTAATCACCGCCACTCACATTCACATCATTCTCACCACCGCCACCACAACTCACACTCACATCATCATTCTCACCAACACCACAACCCACCACCCTCACAGGGTCAACGCGAATACACAGATAGTTATGGGCGGCCCGTAAACCGGGAGGATGTGTTTGGCCGTGATCCTTGGGCCTATGATCCTTCTCGCGCTGATCAGTTTAGCCATGATCCTTGGAGACGACGATGAGGCCCTTAATGGTGCCAAAGATCCCGCTGTCTTCCGTTATCTATACCCACATATATATAGCTATACTCCTAAGGCGGACCGAAGGCTTCGGTAGACTTGGCGGTTACCACGGGGGGCGCCTATTATGCCCTACAGACCACAGAAACGAGCATACGACTCTCAGTTCGGCATTGCGAAGTGGAAAGACTGGCGACGGAATTGCATTAAAACCAAGTTTCGATCTCATTGCGTACTTGGCCTATCTCGCATTATTTACGAGTTACGACCTCGGACCTTGCTGTCTTTATGTTATTCAACAACAAGTCTCTTAGGAAATTGTTTTTCTTTTAATACAATCTATCTAGCACTATTCTACGAAGCGTGAAATATAATCACACATGACTATTTGCCTGCGTTGATACGGTTAGACGTTCTGAAAACGGCTGGCCAACCAATCAACGCACACCCTCAGGTATCTCTCATCTAAATATTATATAAAAATCCTAGCCTAACTGTTCAGAGTCAGCTGGTAAGTCGTACAAGGGGTATCCTAGACAGTCAAATGCGACGAGCGATCCGGCAGCTATGCCGATTGGGCTATTCCTCAGGTCTTAACTAATTTGGAGCAAACAAAGAATTACTCCAGGACGAAGTGGCTGTGCGGTGAAGATTATATTAAGGCGCTACAGTCATGTGCTAGGCTAAAAGAGTATCCCTTTGCACCGGAGAGCCAACAGTCAAAAGTCTACCTACTACTACTACTTTATTCTAGGAACTTGTCTTGTGGCTCTTGCACTTCTTATAATACTGCTAGACTTGATACGGATATCATTTTCGCCAACCCGGACCATAGAAGTGAAAATAAGGGAGTTGGCATATATCGAGCGTAGTGGCCACGCAAGCGCGTGCTTTCGTCTTGTTGATTAATCCTTTTTTCACTTCAAGTTTGTTGTGAGTATAAGCCTCCTAGCAACTAGAGCGGTCATCATACCCAATCACTGGCTTGCCTCGTGAAGTTCAAGGGAGTATTTACAAAAGCAAGGGGGATCACCGCTGTGCAGTAATACTGAAATGATAACTAACCTAAGGCCGTATTGACGTATTTAAGGGGGCTGTTGTGTGTGAGTAGTCACTTTGCTTTGGCTTCCATAGTTAAAAGCAAGGGTGATTAATTACCTATTTCGCTAGCTGTGTGTTTCTGTGTAGTACCCCAACCGAAAGCCATATCTCAGCACGTGGGGAGGGCCGACGACCAGAATCATGACTGGCACCGAGGCCAAAGGGTCCCGCAAGGCTCCTAGTAATCCCCGTCTCCCCAGATCTCACCATCATACGTCTGGCTCAAAACGCACAGCTTCGCGCGCAGGGTCCGCTCCGCCGGCAGTCACAAGGTATGTTTCGGTCCCCGAAGCCGAGCGTTTCGGGTCTCCCAGCTTATTTATCCTATGTGAAGAGAGAAAGAGAGAGCGCCGCGTACTTACGCACGCTTACCAACAGACCGTCAAGAGCGAAACTCACCGGTGGCAAACCCACACTTCTGGGCAGACGACGATGTATTGATGCGTACGTGGAACTATATACAAAACGGCACGCCAACTAGAGGCTACACGGGTTCGGCGGCGGGGAGTCGGGAGGGCAACGTGGAGCTGGACGAGGAGCGGGCCACTAATATGAGGATGGAGCAAGGTGTAATGGTAGGGCCAAATGGCGGAAGGATGTATTCAATACCACAAACACCTCCATCGCAGGCCGGGGGACATCGCACTGATCATCGTAGCCATCATCATCGCAGTGAGAATCATAGACATCATAGGGTGCGGCCCTCCCACCACCGGCAGGATGACTTGTCGCACGGGGGCCGCAGTAGGCATGGCGAGCACCGGGAGCATAGGCAACACGGGAGGCATGGTCGCGATAGCCAAGCCTTAGCTAGGACCTCGCCACCAAAAACGTCGGCGCCCGTTTGTATTTGCTGTTTAATCTAGTTTCGACGATATTATAGAATACCATAGAAATTCACACATAGCGTACGACTAAAGTCAAAGAACCAGACGCATTAGATAGTCAATACACCTTCTCGTTAGACGGGGTGGGTAAGCCGTGATCTTCAAGCGATGGAATATTTTGTATTCGTGCTAAAAAATATGATATTAATGATCATGATGCGAACATAAAGCGACATCTAAGTATTGTAAACCCAACTGTATCTCGTCACTATGCTTGCCCAAATTCCTTAAACACAACACGCTCCATCTATAGCTTCTCGTTCTTAGAACCATCCACCAGCTCAGCGGCGGCACCTGAAATGGCAAGCTTGCCTGTCTCTTTTACTTTAGCCTGGAAAATGACCTTGCCATTTCCCTCCTTCCACATCTCCGTGACGAGAGTCTGTCCGGGGAATACGGAGCCGGCGAATCGGACTTTAATGTTCTTGTACGGGCCAAAGGTCTCGTAAACTGCTTTACCAGCAATGCCCATAAAGCAAAGCCCATGCAAAATAGGCTCCTTGAATCCACCCATCTTTGCGAAACTGGGGTCAATATGAAGAGGGCTTAAAGAAAGATAAGAAGTTAGTCAAACCATATCGGAATAGAAGCGCGGTCATAAATAGGTGCCTTATACGGTAGTTGAAAGGGAATCTACGATATGGGAACTCACTTATAATCACCACTCAGCCGGTAGACTGCAGCCTGCTCGGGGGTCGTTTTTGATTCGACGACGACATCAGCAGCCCTCTTAGGAGGTGTGTTAGCGGCGGTGGCGGCACCACGGTCACCGGGTTTCTTTTGGCCGTCAAATCCGCCGCAGCCTCGGAGGAAGACTGTCGACTCATTGTAAAAGAGCTCTTCGCCATTCTCGGCGTTGACCGTCGTGACACCGCTCTTCAGAATGGCGGCAGAGCCTTTATCGACAACCTCGATTAGTTTGCCATAATTCTTTGTCCTTGCTGTAGTAGGAATTGGGTATTTTTTGACTTCAAGATACTGCTCGCCATGAAGAAGCATCATGGGCGAAAAGTTGGGTACTACGTCGTCGAAGCTGAAGGGCATATTGGTGTCGAACTGCGGAATGACGCCGTATGTTGGGAGCACCTGGAAATTCTCGTGACCTTCAAAAACATAGGGCAGATCTGTGCGCTTGGCACCAATACCCAGGTTGTATAGCATGGCGTCCCGATCTGTGTAGCTGAACTCGGTTGGTTCCGGCTTCGCCTTTTTGGCCTTCTCCTGTGCCTGAAGATACTCGTTGCTCTCGGTAGTTTGCTAAGTCAAAAACATTTTGTTAACATGAATCAAGTCATATTTGAGCTATCCTATTATACCATTTATATGTACAGCAGAAAAAAGGGGACCCCGAGGAAAGAGGAAGGCTCATACCTTAGATGCCCCCCGCTTGTTGTTCATGTTCTCCATGACCTTTTCTATCGAAGCTGAAGTCTTTTCAGGGTGATCTGCCCGACCGTCGTCGAAGTCGAGGATTTTAGCCCAATTCTTAGCAACCTCCTCGGGCTCCAACTTGACATCAACCGGGAAGCCAACACCACCGGTACGCTGCCACCTTGTCCGGCCGCACCAACCAGAGCCAACTTCGTATAGGCCACCAGTGGGGTTTTCAGGGATCTTGTCGCTCGAAAGAGCAAGGACAAGAGGAGCTATATAGTCGGGCTTGAAAGCTTGTACTAGTTCTGGGGGTAGAATAGTGGCCGTCATCTGCGTTCCAGCGTTGGGGGCGATGGTGTTGCAGTAGATGTTGTATTTAGCACCTTCAAGCGCGAGGGCACGAGAAAGACCTAAGATACCCAATTTCTAAACGAACCCAAGTATTAGCAGCAACGATTTAAACGGTGCATTTTCAACTTACCGCCGCAGAATAGTTCGCTTGTCCGAAGTTACCATAGATACCACTCGTTGAGGTGGTGTTGATGATACGGCCATACTTTTGCTTAAGGAAGATAGGCCAGGCGGCCTTGGTGACCTTGTAAGTGCCTCGAAGGTGTACGTTCATAACTGGGTCCCACAGGCTATCGTCCATGTTGGCGAAAGCCTTGTCCCGTAGGATGCCTGCGTTGTTGACAACAATATCAAGTCGGCCAAAAGCATCAATAGCGCCCTTGACTACCGCATCGCCGTCCTCGGAAGAGGCCTTGACACCAGCCGCCTTGCCTCCCATTTTCTTAATTTCCTCTACGACCGTGTCTGGGTTAACGAGATCGTTGACAACGACTGATGCTCCGGCCTTGGCAAAAGCGAGACAATAAGCACGGCCGATACCAGCGCCGCCCCCAGTCACCAAAGCAACGCGGCCTGTAAAGTCAATCTTTTCTCCTTGGGGGCTGGGGCCTAGTTTCATGGACTCCTCAAGGAGGCCAACAAAGTCATTGACGCCAGAAGGATATTGGGGATTTGAGAAGTCGGAAACCTTGCTCCATTGCTTGATAATAGCACTAGCGGTGTAGCTCTCATCTGCCTTGAGGAGTAAACCGCTGGATCGTTCCCATCTGAACTTGGCGATGTGACCGCCGCCAGCTTCAAAGATGGATCCACTCTCACTGGTGTTGTCCTTGTGGACCAAGACGGCCACAAGGGGTACAACCCATTCAGGCTTCAGATTCTCCAACATCTCCGGGGGCATGATTGTCTCAGTCATGCGGCTAGCGGCAATGGGAGCAATAACGTTGCAGATAATGTTATACTTGGCACCCTCCTTAGCGAGAGTTTCTGTGAAGCCAACCATGGCCAGCTTGGCGGCCGAGTAGTTGGCCTGACCAAAATTGCCGAATAGGCCGGCAGCTGAAGCGGTGTTGATGACACGGCCATACTTCTGCTTA
This sequence comes from Lasiodiplodia mahajangana, assembly GCA_029590625.1. NCBI lineage: Eukaryota > Fungi > Ascomycota > Dothideomycetes > Botryosphaeriales > Botryosphaeriaceae > Lasiodiplodia > Lasiodiplodia mahajangana. Next base: position 809 of record JAPUUL010001375.1, on the reverse strand, counting down.
CGGAAGTAAGGCCAAGCTGCACGGGCGCACTTGTAGGCACCCTTGACGTGCACCGTCATGATTAGGTCCCAATCTGCATCTTTCATGTTCTTGAAGCTGACATCGCGCAGGATACCGGCGTTATTGATGAGGATATCGATCCGGCCGAAAGCTTTGATGGCGGTTTCGATTATCTTGTCGCCCTGTTCAACGCTATCATAATTGGCTACGGCCTCACCGCCGGCGGCTTTGATCTCGTTAACAACTACATCAGCAGCCTAAAAGAACGCATAGGTACGTTAGCCGAAGTGATCTCAAACAGCCACGGCCCAGAGTAGGGGGAGAAAGTTGTTGGGGATGGATACATACCTTTGTCGAATTGCCCTCGCCCTTGAAAGAACCACCAAGATCGTTGACTACGACCTTGGCTCCCCTCGATGCGAAAAATGTAGCATATGCTTTCCCCAAACCACCGCCAGCGCCAGTAATAACGACAACCTGGCCGTCGTAGCGCAATTGGCCCGCCATAGTGTTCTCGACTTTGGGAGAAGGGACTGGGTATCAACAGAAAGACAAAAGAGGGAGACGAGGACGTATACTACTGTACAAGAGAGAAAAAGGTCGAAAGTTGGATGGCAATGGCGGTTGAGGAGGTAAAGGTGGGAAAAATCAAAGCTCTAAGTTGCGGTTGAGCCGGGTAAAGTAGGTGACTGGTTAAGTAGCTGATGGATGACGGATACGCAATTGCGCGCTGTAGAAGACATGCCGCCTCTGGACTCCGCTATGGGAATCAGCCGAGGCAGCTCTGAGAGCTCTCAGTGGAATGCCGA
>JAPUUL010001374.1:0-10024 GCA_029590625.1 Lasiodiplodia mahajangana | reverse complement strand
TCCCGCGGACGACCCTGCCGTCGCCTCCGAATTGGCCGAGATTCGCGCCAACTACGAATTTGAGCTTAGCCTTGGCAAGGCGACCTACCTTGATTGCTTCCGTGGACCCATGCTCAAGCGCCAGCTTACCGGTATGGCCGTTCAGGCTCTCCAGCAATTGACAGGCATCAACTTCATCTTCTACTATGGAACCCAATACTTCAAAAACTCTGGTATCGAGAACGCATTCACCATCTCGGTCATTACCTCGGTCATCAACGTTGTGTCTACCCTCCCGGGTCTCTGGGCCGTCGATAGATTTGGTCGCCGCCCGCTTCTCTTCTGGGGTGCCATTGGCATGTGCATCGGCCATTTCATCGTAGCCCTTCTAGGCACATTGACCACCGGCCAAGATTCCATGGGTAATATCATTGTCTACAACGAGGCAGCACAGAAGGCTAGTATCGCCTTCATTGCTATTTTCATCTTCTTCTTCGCGTCTACATGGGGTCCTCTTGCTTGGGTTGTTACCGGCGAGATCTACCCTCTTAAGACGCGAGCTAAGAGCTTGAGTATCACGACTGCATCCAACGTAAGTTTTCATCCTCGTATTTATGTTCAAGTCAAATTCACTAATTCGCCCATCACCAGTGGCTCCTCAACTTCATCATCGCCTTCGTCACCCCCTACTTGGTTGACTATGGCCCGAACTACGCCAACCTGCAATCCAAGGTCTTTTTCATCTGGTTTGGTGCCTGCTTCCTATGCATCTCATTCGTATACTTTTACATCTATGAGACGAAGGGATTGTCGCTCGAGGAAGTCGACGAGCTATACAATGAGTGCAAGAGTGCACGCAAGAGTACTAGCTGGACTCCTACCGTTGGCTTCCGCCAAAGACAGCTAGCCAACGAGTCTTCCTCAGGCGCGGATGAAAAATCGGGTGAACATATTCATGATTCTCCCGTTGTGCAACATGTATAATGAAGCGATTATGTAAATTGAGCGATTGTGGGTTGGGATTAGTATAATGATAGTTTATGTGGACATTGGGATCCGCGAAGGACTAGGCGTATCATATGAACCTGAATGAATTCAAATGAATAAATCTTCCAAATTTCGACTATTATGCTAATGTCGTAGATGTATATTTCCGTAAAAAATTGAGCACAACACCTATAGTTCGTCTGAGATCACCTCATTGCCGCCAGCATGTCTTAACTTGCTTCATTTAACGCATCTCACTAGATCCAGGGAATCGACAAGGGAGTTGTGATCTGAAGTGCAGCAAAGTACCGGCAATATCGTCGAATGCCAGTCATGCCCCAATCCTCGCTCATGAGCTATTATGATGAGGAAATCAACTCATTAATTAGGTCCTCATAAAGGTGACTATGCCATCATGAATCCTAAACGCTAAGCTTATATACAAGTTATTTACTATTGGCATACTCTATCTAGCTAATACTGAATAGAAATTTAGGTAGATTCCCACCAGAGCGGCAACGTAGCCGACCCAACACCCAAGGGACATATCAGCAGTGAAAGATAGGTCTTGCTAGATTACTTGACTATTGCATCGCATAACTTGACTTATTTATAGCAAACTAATCTGAATCTACGTTGCTAGGGCCGCGTATTGTCAACGAGCCAATGCACTGTTTTCGATAAATCGGGTTGTTTTATCGTCCTTGCTGCCTCTCGATTCGACTGTCTAGGTTCGGAACACACATAGCCTCCGCGGTCTAAATGGTTTAATGTAATAAATTTGATGTCAGGTTTGCATTACGCCTCCAAATGTAGACCGTGGAATCCGTGCCCGATAGCCCAGTCACACACAGCTCGGCCCAGCTCTTTCATGGTCTTCGCATCTAGACAGACAAGGTAGCTGGTCTTGCCAAACCCATCAAGGACAACACTTAGAAGTACCCCGTCATCTTCATAGCCGTCCTCGTCTGTATGTCCACCTCCAGGCCTAAGCTGCTTTGGACGAGGTACAAATATTGCCTCGCCAGGGGTATGACCTTGGGGCCCGTTCCAGAATATGGTCTGACTCTTTAATAGATCTGTTTTTACAATTAAATCGTGCATAGTACTAGCGCCACAAGTCGCCAAGCTGTAGACATAGCGGTGTTTCTTTGTCGAGTAGCTCGGATTGATAGTTGGAAGTTCGCCGGCATGCGGCGCCTTGATTTCGAGGATCTTCTCTAGTGGTCGTTGGTGGTGTTTTTGTGGCTTGTTGGTGTGGACCCGAAATTTGTATCTCGCAAGCCTTGGGAGACAGTTGCGTATTCGCTGCTCATCCATAACATAAGCGCTTTCTCTAGCCCTGGTATTCAGTAGGACATCCATCTCGAAAGCACGGATGATATCTATCGAGTCATACTCAATGACATCACAGAATATACCGATCTCGCCTGTAGATTCATGGCGCTCTTCAAATGAGTTGATACTGTGAAAGAAAAACCCCGCCGGGCTCTCAAACGTAGCGACGACCCCACGGCCAGACCGGCGATCAACAACGAACCATTTACACGTCTTAGAGCGGTCAAACGGCTGTATAGCGTCTACAATATTGCCCTTCCAAGGCACCGAGATACCCATGTAACCGATATGTGAAGAAGGGACGCATAGGATAACAAAGGATGGTGATAGAAAAAAGGAGTGAATGTAAGCTGGTTTTAAATCGAATGCGGAAATGGTGGCAAGAATATGAGTTGTCCCATCGCTTGCATTGGTGCGGAAGACTCGGTACGTTGCAAAAAACCCCATTTCGATGTTAAAATTAAATAAATCCCCGGTCTCCGGGTCTCGTTGTGCGTGGGCTGAGCTGAGGGGGCCCTTCAAGAGTGGGTGAAGCGAGTGTTGTCTTGCTAAACCAATGGGCTCTAGTGTCTCCGAGCTGATCTCCTGGACAATGCTGGCGTCTGTAGCTAAATATAGGGCCTTGTTGCCTCTGTGGCCACTGCGCTTCTGTTCCGAGTTTGATATGAAGCCAGGTAGGTCAGCATGTACCGTGACGCATACGTTTGCTGATGCAGGTGTTGGCTTCGGTTCCTCACGTCGAAATACACTCATAACCTTGGCGAATATACCGATACATGGGTCTTGACGTTGACCAAAACTCAAGCCCGGCACTTGGCCTGCCTTCCGGATAGCGTCGACGTAATCTTTCGCCTGGTGTCGAGAGCTGTACCAGACTTGCACCGATCCATCTGGGTTGTCAGGATCGGCAACGATGTCAAACCTGTGTGTATGAGCAAACCCATCGAACCAATGTGTCGATTTAAAAGTCCCTTTTGGTGTATTTTCGACATTGTAGCCTCCTGGGCCGGTCCGATAGAGTGATCCTCTGGCCCACGATGGTATAAACCCAATTACTCTTAAGTGAACAGGCCCACGCACCTCTGTCAGACCCTCAAACTGGGAGAAGAATCAGCGCCCCCTCTCGAGATCTCAGCACGGTAAATTATTAACATACGCCCGCCTCATTAGGCCAATCATCGAATTTGCCCGCTAACCTCCTCTGCACCACATGTTCAAAGTCCCGATCTTGGTGATCTAGAGCGAAGGACTCCTTCACCCCGAAGGCGCTCCCCGCGGACATTGTGTTCCCTCTAGGGTTGATGCTAAAGTGAACTATATTTCGCTTGGAGAATGGCTTGTCGTGAGGAACAGTGCGGCCGTAAATAGTATCTTGAGATCTTGAGACGAGACGACCTTACTCTTACTTTGATTCTCGAACTTGCACAGCGATTGCCGGAAATAATGAAACCAAGTCGAGGAAATGCGAGGTTGTTTCACTTGTTCATTGTGAGACAATGGAATGCCCGGGCGGTGACGAACAGCAAGGGTTTGTGATGATACGATGGCGTCAAAGAATCGGATGCTATGAAAGAAGGCGTCGGAGGTGGCAGCTCGCATAAGGTGCCGATCAAGTTTGTAGTGTATCTGGGCGTAGTCAACAACGTTATTGGAGCGAGCTGGCAATGACTGTAATTTACATTTCAAGTCTAAAATTTCGTAGATATTTCCGACTGGCTTTTGTTTCCATGGGTTGCGTTGTAGTTTCCGAGGGACCGGCTGTTCGATGATGTAATTGTATCAACAGGAGCCCATCCCGCCAGGGAAGGAGATAAACTAGCAATTGATGAAAAAGTTGACGTCTCTCTATAAATCTAGTCTTCGTATGAATAAGCCAGTGACAATAGATAGGAAGGATGTGGTACAATCAGGGTTTGGTAATACCTAACCATACCTCTCTCTATGTAGGTGTTGGATGAGAAAACCAAACAACTCATCAACGAATGATGAATTAGATTCAGATTACATGTCGGGAGTCTCTACTGTTATAATTGCATCCTGCTGTCCAGCCAGTTGCCTCGCGTATTGAAACAAATAGGGAAAAGTGAGGCGGACGTGTACCCGGGCAGCTACAGCTACCTGATCCCGACTTGTCTACCTAGCTACCTACTTAATCTAGCATCTCCTCATCTCCTCATCTCCGCCTAGTAGTTGGTTCACGGTTCGCGGTTCGCGGTTCACCCGAAGCGATGAATCATGGACGGGACCGTGGTGGGGCGTGGCATTGTCCCGATCGGGACAACACTATGTGCCAAAGAACACGCCCAATTGGCCGCCGCCTCGCTAAATCTACTACATAGTAAGTACGTTGGAGATACTCGGCTCGGGGCAGGCTAGCGGGAGGCTAGCGGGGTGCTGCCAAGCGATGATTGCTGCCGTATTTACATGTACCGCCATTTCTAGCATGCATTCAGCTAAGAGAGAGCCAATGAGCGATGTAGCGAAGCGAACTGCCTCGACTATTAGGGCGCTCACCGCGTGGCGTACCTTAGCATAGGTAAGTGGCATCTACGTATGTAGAACCCGTCTCGCTCGTACATGGTGCGGCTGAATACCCTGGGTCTATGTCCGTATCCTGCCCGCGCTTCATATATTCTGTATTCGTGGCTCTCTAACACCCACCCGTTGCTCTGCTCTAATGCCTCCATGCTCTCCTCTCTCACTCGTAATCGCCGTTCGCCGCATTTTCCTTGAGAGGTACCACGCCTATGGGGCCGCTTAGTATGGGAGCATTATATTTGTTTAGTCTGATGCGAAGACACCCGAAAAAGCCGTCCGCGACCCGGTTGGTCGATTCTTTATGTTATCACACTCACTTTGAATGGCCTGGTTTCTATAAGTGATGGTCTTCGGACTAGGGCCCGGGGGAGATTTATCTCGGCAAGTATCGCGGTAGTCATGAAGCACTGGGGTAATGTATTTGCTGTGCGGTATCGTTTACACGTCTGTGTCCTTGGTAAATGAGTAGTTCGGCAGTTTCGCCTGCCGGGACCGTCATGCAGTAGATCTCAGTATCATCCCTGTTCATCTCTTACCCATCACCACATTTTTTCGAGTTGGGGACCCCAGATCTAGATGGGGCTTTATAGGGCTCGTAAATCTATCTCCAGGGTAGGATTCATAATAAATCCCTAGCGACTAGTAGTATTCGGAGGCGGTGGTTGGGGGAGGGCGGAGATGATGGCGGGTCTACCATTAAGCTGTCCAGATACGGAAACAACTGTAAATGGATAGACCTGTTCGTGGATAGGCACAATGGAGCTGATCTCGCTCCCCGGCGCCCGGCAATCTCGGACTTGTCGTTGTTATGGATCCGCGCTGTACCGGTGCCAGCGCAGCCCTTAGCCGGTTACTGGCTAGTCGGGGTACCGGAAACCCCGGCCAGGCCGATCCCATCGACGGCTGATCGTGAATTATCTCCACGAAGAGACTTCGAGGACAACGTTCTAGCACAAAGGGTTCTCTGGAGAATGAGGGTCCTAATGCATTAGTCGAGGACATGGGTCTCCGCATCGTAAACCATTGTGCGGAGAAGATGATAGTGGCGGAGGTGGTTTGCTCAACCGAAATAAAGCTGCAATGTGGTTTCAATTCCACCAATCGCATGTAAGGACGCCTGGAAACATCGCGGTCCTTCTACGACGGGAACGAGTATACGTAAGTACTTAGGCAGGTAGTAAGTGGGACAGAGTTATTCAAACCGCGAAGGTAGGGACAGACAGCTTATAATCGCTGTCGGGAGACTGCCAAAAAAAAAGTTGGATCGGGATACACACGATTGGGCTTATTAGAAAGAGGAGAATGGCTACTAAGTCGTTTCTGCACTTCCTCTGCGCCGTTTGCTTAGTTGTAGAGCATGGAAGGGCGGCTTATATCCCAAAACCTCACTTTGATTGGGATGAAACGAAGTACTTGTTAGTCGAGAAGATCTACTATTTCATTGTGTTTACATGATTCTGACAGAGTGCCATAGAATTGCGTTTGGTGACTCGTACACGTTTGTGCAAGGAACCGCAGGATATACAAACTTCTCCTTTATCGGTAGCTATCTGCCGGCGCAGTTCGAATTCTCGCCTCACACGCTTCTTTCCAATAAGATAGTACAGAACTTCACGGGCACAGCGGAGGGTGGACCGAACTGGGTTGAGTACCTGACCGGCTGTGGTTTGGAGCCAGGCGAAACGCTGCCTCGGGACTGCGCCATACAACTTTGGGATTTTGCCTTTGCGGGTGCTGATGTGTCTCTCGAATACCTCCCTCAGCATCACGAGTTCACAATCCCCCTCGTCAACCAGACGCAGCAATATCTCGCGTGGGCGGAGCCAGTGATTGGGAAGACAATGGACAAATCCAAGGCGCTTGTCGCTTTTTGGATTGGTATCAATGATATCAACGACTCGTCTAAGTTCTCCAACGTGTCGTTCCCAGCTTACTACAACCAATTAGTCGATGCCATATTCACGCAAAGCGTGCGCCCGATGTACGAAATCGGGTACAAAAACTTCCTGTTTCTCAACCTGCCCCCCTTGGATCGCACAGCCGCCAACGCCGCGTCACAGACGCCGCTTCCTAACAAGACTATGATCGGGTGGTGGGACAATAGTCTAGCTAGACATAGCGATATGTTTGCCGCGGAGAATAAGGGCGTAAAGACCATGGTATATGATGCCAACACGTTTCTGAACGCCGTGTTGGACGACCCGGGCAGATACGGAATCAAAAACACGACATCATATTGCTTGGATTATGCCGACCTCGATGTACTAGAACATCCCGAGTCACATGGCTGCCTGCCCCTCGATGATTACTTCTGGTACAATTCGGGACATATGTGAGTGAAGCCTTTACTTCCCGAGTACAGAGCATTTGTAAATAAATAGTAAGCGCATATTGACCAATGGTATAGGTCTTCACACACTCATAAGATAATGGCTCCAGATGTCGCACAGTTCTTACGGAAGCAATCGAGGGGGAATTATTGAAAGTTCGGCGAAGAGCGAAAGCTATAACTACGCAGCAAGTAGGCGGGTTGACTGTGAATGATTTCGGGATCATAGGATGTCAGACTTCTCTCTCTTAGCCGTCTTCTCAGTATGTGTATCGGTGGTCGAGTCTATAGGACTTTGAGGCAGGCTAACAACGCTAGGCTAGTCCTAACACGATACCTGGGATGATACTATGGTTAAAGAGATAGATAGACTCCGAAGTTCGAAGTCGGTTGAAACACTGCTCCGGCGTGGGTGCGTTCTGCCTAATGAGGGTCTATAAGTACGAACCAGAGCGAGTCTGCACAATTTTGCCACTCCATGAAACCAATCCCATGTACATAGGTAGGCAATTCCAAGTTAAGATATGCGATATAAATACCTACATATGTATCTGCAAATGGCTGGCTGGTAATCCTATATCCATGCAGTGCCATGTAAACTCAACTGAACTGTCTACATACCTGTAGGTTTAGGTCATATTATGTACTTGGCATGTTAGGTAGGTATGTAGGTTTATGAGAGGTGTGGCGAAGGCGATGAAACAAGTCGTGTTTTAGGTCAGCAGGTGAAGAAGAGTCGTCCAGCTGGCCAACCACCATCCGCCCCTGATCCCATGCGATTGGATTCGCCAGGTATAGCCCCAAGCCCTTTACAAAGCCCCTTTCCGACGTATTTGCAGCGGTGTAGTGTACATACCTACCCATCTAAGTTACCTAAGCTACATGTACTTATGTATGCGCAGGCATATGGGGCATCATGTCTCAGTAAGTACCTACTTGCGCAACATTTCTCCTATACCCACTTATTTTACATTTGTATGGGCCGATGTAAGTACTCCGGGATCTACCTGCAGTTGTACCATTATGTACCGCCAGCCTCATCCGTTTGCAGTGTAAGGTACACGGCACAGTAAACCCACGTGCTCGGAGTTGCCATGCATGATATTGGTTAGTAGTACCTACGCATACGCGAGTTCTGGGGGCAAGTTTCGGCTGTCGAAGCTGCGAACCGTCCGACCGACTTGCCGGGTGTGTATCGGTTTGATGTTAGAGCCTCAATACCACCCACCTACTGTAAGCGTATCTATACGGCATACACAACTGGTAGGTATTCGTGTAAACGCCGGGGTGGGAATGAGACAGGAGGCGGATATCGTCCGTCGGATGACCGCAAGTGCTTATCTGGTATTTTAGTTGCCGTCCATCCTGTTCATAGAAGTATCTGCCTATATACTTACTCTACATACATGTATGTACCGTACACTAGACTAAGTGGAGGCAATAAAGTATGCTACATAAATGTCTTACTAGGGCTCTGCTACGGTGCCTACCCCGTACTTGTATGTAGAGTTCTCGTAGCTAGACGTGCCTTTGGGAATCGGGGAGAGCGGCTCTTGGTGTGTACCTAATTGGTATTACCTAATTACATGTATATTTGCGAGAGGAATAAAATGCATCTATGGATCTACACATAACTACATATGTAGGTACTAAGTATACGCTGCCTCGGAAAAGAGCTGTAAGAGGTATGTACATTGCATAGGTACCTTAAGAGAATGTAGGGATAGGCGGTTCTACGGCCAGTTTTAACTTTTTATTTACGCAAAGCGAACCAGGATCCATTTTACCCCTGGATAACTACATACGTGTTGTACCTAGATTGTGCGTGGTCACTTAGGTAGATACTTATCCACCATTGGTACTTCGATAGACATGGGATGGGGGATATTATCTAGACTCTAGCCTCACCAGATCAGACATTACTTACCTCCCTTGGCATTCGCCTGCTTTTCTGTTACCTACCTAGCCATGCTTACGCATATACCTATTGTCTTGCTTTGATATACTAATAGATACCTAGGCCGGTAGCTAGGAGTAGAGTAGGCTCTGCCTGAGGATGTTTCATAAAAGGGCAAATCGTGGGCGAGGAAAGCGTAGGCAGGTTATACATTGCCGTACACCTTTCATGGAACAAGATGCGTTCGACCGAGATGTGTAAGGTCAGTAGGTAGATGGGAGTCTTCCGGGTCTGGTTGCGAGACGAACCAGCCCCTGAAAAAAAGAATGAAAACTGAGGGTTTTTTCTTATGAAAAAACCGCCGCCCCTCGCATAAGTGTGGCAGACGCGAATTTCGACACCGCCTCGAGGCTTTTTGAAGGGGGCGGGATTCTTATGGTTACCACGACGGTGGATGCAACAGGGTCTTAAGAAGTCCCCCCTGGTTGAAGCTGCAGTAGTGGTACATACAGTACAGCGAAGAGCGCGATTCTTTCTTTCTTCGTTTTCCTTTTATCCAGTTCGCAACCGAGCCGCGGATTCTCGAAAGAAGTGTTTCGGGACGTAGAGGAACCAGAGAGAAAGAGAAATGGTAGTTTCACGTCGTTGTACCTACACCAGTCATACACCATCTGGACACGAACAAGATCCCTGTGGGTCTCATACGTCTCTCCCCAACGACTATCAAACACTACGGGGCCAAGTAGAAACCGCCGTATTACCTACTCAAGACCTTCTACAACTCGTGGAGTGGATGGTATACGTCTCTATGTAGGCTACGTGTAAGGTTACAGTGGCGTGGGTTCTCAGTAGTCGACACCCAGAGGAACGAACGCAGAGAAGAACGATAACATTAGTTGCATAGCTACGCGGCCGGTGTGAGCAAGACGAGGACCCGGCTACGCAACGAACGGTAT
>JAPUUL010001373.1:0-10027 GCA_029590625.1 Lasiodiplodia mahajangana | reverse complement strand
AGCCTAATTTCCGCGCAAACGTCGTCGCCGTTACAGATCCCTTGATACGCCCCCGTCGCCTTCAAGACGGGCTTGATGGCGGCATAGCCAAACACAATGCCGGCGGCGAACAGGCAGTATATGACCGCACATACGATCTGAACTGCTCAGGAGTTAGCTACTGTGCCAATTGGGCGAAGGCGTACAAGACCGGCTGAAACTTACGAATGCGCTTCCACTGGGGCACCTCGAAGGCCCCAATGGTCTGTGCAGGATGGTCGGCATCCCGAGCGACGACGGGATCCCACGACTCGGGAAGCGGGTTGAAGCTAAGTCTGCGCGCCCTAATCGAGGGAGCCGAGGACGTGATGGATCCACGACGGGAGGTTTCGCCTTCGGTAGGGATGCTGAGGAACGTCTCAAGAGAGCCCACCCGTGGCATAGACATCGTGATAGATGTTCACTTATACCCAGCTAGCCAGCCTCAAGGTAAGGGATCTATCCCAATGGTGACAAGGATAATTCTGATTACAGCGAATGGGAAGGGAGAGAGAAAAAAAAATTGGGCGTTTGGCCTTTTAAGGTCATTCGGTGCCGGGCTTATAGTATATAAACGTAACCAGCAAGCAAGGTTAAGCTTCGCCCGCTGAATAGACTCGAGATAGCTGCAGATAGATAGACTCGATGCTATCTATCTAAGTGGGGGGATTATTATATCATAGGTATACCTCTAATAGCAACGGTGTTGGTGGCGACACTCGCAGATATAAATCCGCTACTCTCAAAAGTGTAAATCGCCAAGGCCAAATAAAACCCGGGATAGTTTCTAGATATCAATTCGTACAGCAACAAGAAGGTTCGTGGAGACACCACAATTTGAAGGCAAAATCAAGGTGAACAATGAGATGGCTGGTTGGTGGGTAGTGGCGGGATCGAGAATACGTGCTCGGTGTGAGGGGTTCCACCTCGATCCGGTCGGTTGAACAAGCGCTTAACTTTACTTTTTGACCTACTATACTACCTTTGACATAGTAGTTCGCTGTGTCGAGTATGGATACCAAGACAATACATATACATTGAAGCCTGTCACATTTACACGAAGCACGTGCGACGGAAAACTACCTCCGGAAATAGGATTCACGATGAAAAAGAGAGTTAAGGTATGTATGATGTTGACGACAAACTAATGATTTTTTTTCTAGTTGTATCTCCGAGCACCGACACCTTTTTTTCTCTCTCTTTTTTTTGCCTCCTTGGATAGGGAACGGGCGATCCCGATTCCTAACTACATTTCAAAAAGGCTAGGTCCTTCCATTCCAACGTCTCTAGGCTTCAAACGTTCAGCTCCATCCAGCTAAAATACTCCCCGGCCAAAAACTGCGAAGTCGCACATCACTAGACACCCAAGGCACCTCGTACGTAAGAGAAAAACGATATAAGTGGAGCCGGTGCTGGCCTGCAGATCCTATACGCATAATATAGAGAAAAGAGAAGACCTTCAAGCATCACTTGACCTTCCAACGGCAGAAACAATGGAAAGCCGGGAGGTGCGAATCTACATAACCGGAGGCGGCGTTAATGCACTGCTACTGTACTGTGCCCTTGAGCTGGCTGCAGGAAGACTTGCACCGACCAATAACCTCATGCCATAGCATTGCGGGGTGCAGATTGCCTATTGCCTACTTACCAAGGTAGAGAGATACTTGCATCCAACGTAAGAAGAGTCTATTTGCATAGGTGCAAATTCAACGAGTTAGTATACTCATGCCTGTAGGTTTTTGCCCGTTGTCACTAAATAAGGGGACATCACCCGAGGAGACTCGGTTATCCGCCCTCCTAAAGAATCGCTTAAATACGCAAGGAGTCTAGGTAAGCGCCTTATAAATGGCCAAAACATAAAATATTATGTCCTATCGAGTAGCTTGACAGGTATTCGCTGAAACGAGGCTGTTTCAAGAATGCCAGTCCCAGTCCCTAGCAGCCCCTCAATTCAAGGCCCTTTTGCATGGTTTTCGATGATTCCTGTCATCGACTTTGGTTCGATCACGCAAATGCACGCGATGTTCCCAACAAGGACAGCTAATTTCACATCTAGACAATTATCTCAAAACACAACTATACATCCAGGGGCTCCTCGGCCGTACTTGGGAACTAAGCACGGCACCAGAATATACACACTAGCAATTAAATTCGATATACCATCATCATGAGCGGATCCGTGAAGTATCGCCTTGGCGAGGCTACATGTGGCAGACAGGTATCCATTAGAAAGCAAGACAACGCAGCATGAGTGAAAAACATAGAAACCCAAATGTAAATATCCTTATTCGCTGAAGGTGATCGTAACCGACCCACCTGAAGGAATACCAGTCTGAGAAAGAGTCGAGTTAGCCGCCGTTATCCACACATATACAGTCAGGCAAACAAGAAAAAAATACTCACAGTGCAGCCGGAAGAACTACCGGAGAATCCCTCGCCAACGTGGTAGTAGCAGGGGATGGAGTTGTCGCCGGATACATCAATGTTGAAGTCCAGCACGGCGCTCGAGACGGCGCTGTTGGGGAAGATGGATAGGTATGTGATGCCATCAGACGACTGGCCAACACCAATGTTGATAGGTGCCCAGTTACCGCAGCCCTCGGGGTCACTGTCGCAGACCCATCGGCAACCTTCCTCGGCGTTGACACCCTTCTTGTTGACGTAGTACTGTAGAGTTGTCGCCTTGCCCTGCCAGACGTAGTAGTTGTTGGATGCAACGTTGGCGAGCTCGAATGAGCCACCAGCGGTAGCGTCGAGCGGGATAACCATGTTCTCTGTGCCGGGATAATCGGTTCGGCACACTGACGTTCCAGAGCCCATCTTGTTCTTGATAGTAATTCCAGGAATACCCTTCTCACACAACTTCTTGCTCACATCGGATCGGGTCAACTCCAATTTACCCTGGGCATTGCAGAAAATACCACCGATTGATTGACCGGTATTTCCCTGAGCACTAGGCCACTGCGTCTTGACATAGCCATCTGGGCAGGCGTACGAGTAAAATCCCTTGCGGCCGGAGGGGCTGCTGATACCAGTCTCGATAAAGCTAATGGCGGCATCCTTCAAACTGAAGCTAGGGGTATACTGAAGTCCACTCCAGCCACCTAGTCCGAGGTAATCGAGAGCAAGCGCACCGTAGTCGGAAGGGAACGTGGTGCAATCGAGCTCTCCATCCGGGAAGTCGGCATCAATACCTGTGCCACCGCTGCTCACAGGGTAGCTAGTTGAAGTTGGCACGGCTTCGGAGGTCGATGTGGTCGTCGGCGCCGCTGTAGTGGTCGGGGGAGCGGAGGATGATGATGAGGACGTAGTCACCTTCTCAATAAAGACACCGTCTTCTTTGGNAGGACGTGCTGGTAGCAACGGGCGCGGGCGGGGGNCGTAAAAGAAGGCGTAGTTTCGCCAATGACGACATATAATCCCTTATCCAAGCCAGCCTTAGCCTCCTTGGGGGTGACCTCCTGATTCCCCAACATGTATTGAGTGACGGTCGCGGGGACATAGGTGGTCACAACATCGCGCTGCTCGAGGTGCGAGTTATCACGTTTCTGGTGGTGAACGTGATGGGCATGGCGGTGAGGTTGGGCTACGGCTACTGAGCCAAGGGACGCCGCAATGGCGAGGTTCATAACTGTTGCCTTCATGGTTGACGCAATGGTATAAGCGAATGTAAATAGTTTCGTGTGTAGAAATGTTGATGTTAGCAGTAGCGGTCTCGAATCGCTGTGCTGTCTAAACTCATGGTTAGCGTCGCAAAGCCTTGAATGCAAATCGGCCGTGGTCCCTGTTTTGACCTAACAACAAGACCACAGAGAAAGTGACAGTTGAACCAGTGGGTACGCTGCTTAAATCTAAAACGAATGAAGCGCAGCCTGCATATTGCCAACAAGGCCCGAGGTCTTGGTCCATGTTCAGATTGGGGCGAGGAATCACTTACCACGAGCTTGTTTCAATACGATGTTGTGTAACTTTTTCCAGTACCGTGGCAAGCCAGGATTTGACCAAGTGGTAAGACGGGACTGGAGCTGCAGTTTTAATGAACGTGTTGCGATTCCAAAAGAATGTGGTTGAGAGTTCCTAGACTCTCAGTTGGGTGGAATAACGACGCGACAATGGTGTGTCAAAANGGGAGGAAATGGAAAAGGAGCACAAGGGGGGGTGAAGAGGCGTGAAAAGAAGGTGAAGTAAAGACGGCCGGGAGCCCATGTAGGTAGTGTGTGCTGTAGGTACCCAGGTACTGTTCTGTATGGGCACTACATACAGTAATGCCCGCCCAGGCGACGGAAGCCAGCGCAGACCAGTGATCGGCCAGCGAGCAGGACGTCCCTTGAATTTTCCCAGTTTCTACCGGGCAAAGGAAATGAATGTGGGGTTTCGAATGTAGCACTGCCAACTTAGATCTGGCGTCGGAGGTATCAGCCAGTAGGAACTGTGGAAATCGAGCTAAAAGGGGCAGTGTGTGCCGCCAAGTGGGTCTGACGGAGGGCGACAGAGGTACACTACTGCAGGTACAGCTATGCCAGCCAGTGGGAAGGCGTGCTAAGTAGATTATTATAGGTAATATAGTGGTGGATGAATGGTACCTTGCGTACCCGATGTGTAATACTGTAGGTGGTGTGTAGGCATTCAAGGTACCATCACGAAGTTGTCCCTCCAGTCAAACCAGTCACGGTATTATAGACCTTGTACACTCTGCATGAAATGTCTCCCGAACCCCTGCAGGTACTATTGCCACGCGGGCGAGAATAGATGAACACAATATTCCAGAATTCTGTTCTTCCAACGTTTCTTCAACCCAAAGAGCGGCGCCGAAGAGAGGAATGAAGGTGTAAAATGTCTCAATGGTTGGCGAGTCAGAAACTCATACATGCCAGTTTCCCTTACCTGAGCTATCGTCTGAGGCGTACGTAGGCAAGACCAAGGCTAGCGCCTTGAACCAATACAATATAGCCATATCTGCCCGCGCCGAGATTACGACTAAAATCATATGTTAAAAATGACAACCGAAACATATGCTTCGAACGCCTCTTTCTCCTAGTAGATATCTACATGGTATGCGGCCTCGAACCTAGCGCTTCTAGAACAACATGCTATATTGCTATCTCCTGGACAGAATAGTACTAAGCAATGTTCCCGATGGAAGCGGTTCCGTAGAGGAGGATCGAGCTATGGCAGGGCTATGAAACTTAGAGACTACCTAAAAATACAATATCGACCTGCATACAGCATAAGTGGTGGTGGGTATACGAGCTTGTTCTGTAAGTACCGTACAGTAGGTAAAACCAAAGCTGTTTATTTTATTTTCCATCAAAGGCGACAACAGCACTTACTTCGGGGTGCAGGTCTCACTTTTGCTGGCAACCTAGACCCCTCCAGATCACTATTGATCTTAGATTCCCCCTCCCTCCAGTACAAGGCCAAGTAATGAAAATACAACAATTCGAAATCGGCGCAAGCAACATCGAATCCTGTTGACGGAAAGGCTGCATGGTTAATTACGGATTATATCGTGCATGTAGGTACTCCTAACATTTTACTCAGACAACGAGCCAACCAAATTTAAGCAGGCATCCCATCTTCACCTGAGGCGCTGTTCTCCACAATTATTGCGCGGCACGAGCCTTGAAAAGGGGCTTGGCAACGACCTCCCATAAGGGCCAGCCTTTGCCTGGATCCATTGATTGCTGTAATTTCGGCATTTCAGAAGCGCTTTCATATCGTTTTCTCCCTTGTCACTGATTCGCCCGCGCGCTCTTCTTGTGGTTACCAGAAACAATCGGCTTCGCTATAATATCGCGAGCATACTACCTACTATATCGGGTATGGTATTCAGGTTTACCAAGTACTTAATCTACCATCTACCAAGTAGGTCCGCATTGGAACCGGCGGGCTGCTGTCTATCGGCTGTTCGTTCGGAAAACAGGTCCTAACCACGAGTTGCCAAGTGTCAAACCTGCATGAAATAGCTCGCTAGTATTTTGTGTTTTACTAACCTGTCTAGGTAATAAGTGCTGCAACTAATATCAGGTGGGTGGTAGTTATTCATGCCCCCCTCCAAGGACAGAATTACCTAACATCAATACTTTTACATCAGCAGCATCACCGTAAGCTCCCTTAACCACCCCTGCGGTCATTACCTACGTACAGACGTCCGTAGTAAACACAATAGATAATTGGGGAATCATTGAGATTCCTCACTTATAAATTTTGGGGATTGAATGGAGCGCTCTCAGAATGACTTTACATACATTACGAGAGCCCTAAGTAGAGGGGGTGGCAAAGCAAGTAAACGATTACGTATATGCCTCCAAAGACTAACAGTAAATGACTATTCATCAAGCTTCCTCTATGCTAGGCGGGATAACTAAGGGTATCGTGAGATGTTAGCGCATCTAGATAGCTCAAAAGTAGTCGTCATCCGCTTACAATTCGACACTCTACGTATGCATACTCGCCATTAAATGACGCTAGATGGCATTCACAATCGCTTAGGATAGTAAACCTTACGGGCTATCGGTATCGATGGCGTTGACGCTGCACGACACACTTGGTAACGTGGTACAGCACGAGGCAAAACTTGCCGAGCGGGATTTATGTATGTACCTACTTGAAAAGTATGTAGGTAATACATAAAATCGTCTTTACCAGGGCAGGATTCAGGCTGATCTACACTATGATCTTCGGCCTATACATGCGGGAATATACCTGGGTAAGCCAATAGCCAGCGGTATACGGGATATGTAGCTAGGGCGAGGACGTTCATAATACGAGAGGGAACCTACGCTTGCGTGGTAGAGTCACTATCTAGCCGAGATCCGATTACAGCGCGGGAACGCCGTTCGTGTATACCAGAACCAGTCAGCCTTGAGATCTCACGATGCCGTTGATTCCTTGGCATGGTGTTGCTTCCCACGGTATCATGCGACGATTGAAAATATATCCATGTTTGATAAACGTTGAAATGGCAGGATGGCGGACAGAATAAGTATAATATATGTGCTACGTCGTATAGTGGCGCCGGGGCGAACTGACCACTCGCCTTCCCCTCAACACACTCTGTTTCTCGAATACAACTGGATCGCTAAGCCGCGTTTCCACAGAATGTCTATATCATACAAGGCTATATATATTATAGTTCATGTGTAAATCGTACCGGGACACGGCTCTTGCCCCTTCAACGCCTCCGGATCGAAGTCACGGGAGCCGTTGGCCGTCAGCAACCGCGGGCTCAACTCGGCGGTATTTAGGGGTAATGTCCTACGCCTATACAGGATTTCCTCTCCCATCAGTTGAAACATCTTGTGGCTCTTCGTATGTGTTCGAGAACGGTCTACCGCTATTATTGAGACATCTATACACCTCACAAGCCTCATATGTAGCCACATATCTCAGGTGATGGTCATCCTCCGTCGTGACTCAACGCCACATAGTCTGTCTCCGCGGAACTTGTATATGCCTAACTAGACAATCTATATGTGAGTCAAAGCCTTTCTAGCTAACGGTGAGCTTGATTTGTTTGACCTAACGTCGGCATATGAGGCCAATAGCGGTCACAAACCAATAAAGTGTCCTTACACGAGTGCTCACCTATTTCCTAAGACTCCTGCGTAGCTTATTAGACGTATATAGCGGAATTTATTTTACCCTTGGCTCGTCCATATCCTGCCGTCATCTTCGATT
The DNA here is from genome assembly GCA_029590625.1 of Lasiodiplodia mahajangana. Lineage (NCBI taxonomy): Eukaryota > Fungi > Ascomycota > Dothideomycetes > Botryosphaeriales > Botryosphaeriaceae > Lasiodiplodia > Lasiodiplodia mahajangana. The sequence goes on along the minus strand of JAPUUL010001373.1, from coordinate 2,329 downwards.
AATAATGCCGTCGCAATGCACTATGTAAGATTCATATTCCATTTTTTCCTATTACCGGAATGAGGATGAATGAGTAATAACAGCTAGTAGAACGAGTCTACATAGTAGAGAGAAGTCTTCTGCTGTACGCCGCCGCTATAGTCTTAGGAGATGTTTAAGTAAGTTCAAATACACATTGCGATAGTGACGTCGAGGTTTCCGTCTTATACGAGAGGGCATGCCTCTTTTCCACACTCAATTTGTGCACTACAATCAATGCACTTCATCTATTGCTTGTCTTGTGTTTCTACACTAAGCAAGACGTCTAGTAACCATTTCTACATTATTATATGCTTGTCTACAATATCAGTGGCGAATGAATATAAATACGAGAACACCAACTCTACTTTGGATATCTCCAAGAAGTAGTCAACTATGGGAAAGTGCTCTTATCCTGAGCATTATGATCAGCAAACAGCATTACTTTCAAGCAGCGGTGATGGTACCGGGAATGGCTTGGCGCATGGGAAACACCGGGAAAAGCGATGTTTTGTGTTCCACTAAGAGAATGATGAGCCTGTCTTAGCATCAAGGCTGAGTCGGCGTAAGAGATCGTCGTGAAATGCCAAGAATCTAGTTATTTGTTATTGCGGCGAAGTGAGGTTACCCGGATGATGGCCTTGATGCTACGCATTATAATAGCAATGAATGTAAGGGTCCATGAACTTTCGGATTGTTATTAGATCCTGTTTTTATCTTTGCAATATGCTTAATTGCTACTCAATCAAGGAGCTGAAAGTTGTCTTTTAGAATAGCTTTAGAGATATAGATAATAGAATACGTTTAATATCCTACTAGATTGCCGAGATGGCTCATGAGAAAATGGGTTTCCGATGATCATTATTGAGTATTGAGGGCGGTTAGACGTGGGCGTCACGTTTGTCCTTGAAGATGTTATTCAACCCGGAAACTCATAGCTATGAATTCGGCTCCCGGTCCCATAAGCAATCCGCGTATTCTAAAGAAAACTTGAGTATGAACTTTGGGCACTCGAGGGGCATTCTTGGCGAGCTAGTTCATGACGTCTTTTTGTGTCCAAGTGGCTGGGTCAAAGTTGCTGCGCATCCCCCAATTTGGAACAGCCCGAACCATTTCAGTCCAGTACCCTTGACCATTTCTCTATTTCTGGGGAGAGAACTGCAGGTCTATCAAGACCTTGATATCAAATCCAAAAGTTGTCGAATGGCGGCTACATTGAACGTATGCATACCACCCATATCATATCCACATGTGTGTGTATGTAGATGAGCTCGCGCAATATACATGCCGGTAAATCGACAATCGGAACGTGTAGTGCTGGTCAGATAGCTAGGTACCTATTGGGACGCCACCTTCAGTTGTGCGAGACGTTAGCCAATTAAGCAGTGCAGACCCCTCTTGTCAACCTGTACGCCGAGGTTAATCGCCGACTTGGACAAGCCCCCTAGCCCTTGCCTCTTGCCTTCCCGTCACATTCGAGATGTATTGAGTACTTTGGCATTTGCATATACCGTTGTTGTTCATGGTTTGTTAGCTGTGGCGACGAAACAATAATATGCTAAGCGCTGAGATATATAAACGCTCTAATTACATATACCCTTAAGATAGTGACCGGTTGGGCCATGGAGCTATGGTTTTTCATTCTGCATTTAATTGTGGTGATGTTTGACTTCTACTTGTACATACTTTATATTCTTTCCCGGTTTTACGGTCAAATGTACATTAACCTAAGTGCGCATAGTCTGAGTAAGAACGTTCACCCACATCCCGTCAGAACACGCAATACGCAGCCTTCTGTACATACACTTGCCGTAGGTAATCAATACTTCCGCGTCCTTGCTTCCACATACATCACTGTACAGCACCGGACCGTATCAAAAATCATGGAAAGAGAGTGCCTTAGAATACCGAGTAACAAGCATGTCTTATTTGGCAAATATCCCGCGTGACCAGCGACGATCTACATGATGTTTGTACGTGTCTTCCCCCTCTGCAGCCTGCCCTTTGTATGTAGTAATAGAAGCCACGAAGAGTAGGTAGCTTGTACATACAATATCTACCTACATGTAGCAGAGGTGGCCAGCGGGGTCCACGGTCATGGGAGGTCACCCAAGCCTGCCTAAGTAAGTGAGACATGCACCAGGTAGCGTAGGTCGGCATGCTGTATGTAGGTAATCTGCTACTATGGGCAGCTATGGGGGGNAGACCGGACGCAAGCAGCAGCATTGCACGGTCCTGCACGGCCATCAGCCACCAATTGAAGGCCTACCCCACCATCCGCTTTTACCTCCCCCAGCAGGCCCCAGTTCTT
>JAPUUL010001372.1:0-10029 GCA_029590625.1 Lasiodiplodia mahajangana | reverse complement strand
GTACGGCGACTCGATTTAGGCCGTCTACCATGTTCAAGAAATCCTCTCGGCCGATCCCGAAGGCTTGAAGACTTCGGGGGTATGCCCTGAGGAAAGGGGAGCCCAATGAGGCTGCTGTGGCGGGAATGACGATTGGCTTTTGTAAATACTGTGAGGATGCGCGCATCACGGAGTATTGAGAATTATTAGGCGCTAATGGTATCTGGGAATTTTGATGCTGTAGGTGTGATTGCGAGTAGGACGACGAATACTGTCCCGTTGCGCTGTGGTTGTATACTTCATGATTGTACCCATTTATCGATCTACTATAGGGGTGTGGTGGTCCAAGACGTTGTTCATCTCCTGGGTTCGTCGGGCTTATTTGCGGGCGTTGAGAAACGTACTCTGTATAGGCAGGTGGTGGATCGTCTTGATCTTGGTGATAGTGAGTTACGCCCATTGTAGCGAGTGTGCTCCGCTGTATGGCGATTCGGTATATACACTCTGATTATTTATATAGAGGAGCGGCCAAGGGATGGGTTCCATTAGCTGAACTCCAAAATCCAAACATATACGCGACAAGATTCTTCGCTTTCACTTCAATGTCTAGGACTGCATCTAGGACTGAATGTGAACGCGTGTTGGCGTGGCGGTGTGGTAATGTCAGCTTATCTCCTTCGTTATTACCCGTAAAGCATCACAATAAGGTGTTAATCAACAATGCTAGTCGCTTCCCATGTTATATAAATGTAAACTTACAGCTTTTTAACTAAGAAAGCTGGCAATATGTGTTGGTATTATTATCTGACCTGACTATGCCTTACAGGTCGTGTTGTAGGCGCGTTGTAGGTGCACTGCTACACCTAAAAAGACATGATCGTCGTTCCCGCATCCCTCGGCTTCCGTCTCGCTCTCTCCATAGGCCTGCCACCTTTGACGAGCGCTCCACACCATGTAGCAGAAGTACAAGAAGGGATACCTATTCAGGTTGAACGACTGATAAATATTCGACAGTAATTGGACGTCTTCCTACACGTCTGGCATTTATTACTACCTAGCCTTCGTCGCAGGGGTGATAAGTCCAGGTAAGCTCTGCGACGGAGGCCGAGGGAGGCGGGGGCCATGGGTCGGCCAACCCGGGTTGTAAGTATGTTGAGCTGATCTAAACATTAACGCGATATCAGTGTACGGACACCATCCGACCTGGTAGATTATCAAATCCAATCATCGCGCCAGACTAGATCCCATCCTAGCGTAATGAGCAAGTGTCCAAGCCACATCGTCTATACGTCTAGATCTACCCCATAAATACATCTTACCGCTGCTTCTACTCTACTGTATTCCGTGGCTGAAGCTTGTCGTAGATACTACGGGGACGAACTTCCTGCCTAACTCTGGAGAATCCCTAGGGATAGATTTGCCCCAATACATCGACTGAGGTGTCGGTGAAGGGTCTCATCTCCCACTTCCAACGGGGGGTGCCGCTGCTCCCATTATGGCGGGGGTAGTCGCAGGGCTGGCTTATGATGGTGTGATAACAGGTATATCTAATCCCGGATGCTGATGATAGATGGCGGAAGACCCAGTGCTTACCGTTCATGGAATATAGGAGTCGAATCTGCCCGTCATGGCCGCTTCCAGCCGCAAGGCTATATCGCGACCGGAAGCGAGGTTGCCGGTGGAGACTGGCGAGGCGGTATTTTCGATACCGTTGCTCTTGGCGTTGGAGATGGCTGGGTTGGGTCAGAAGGGGGACCAGGGCGAACAACCAAGGTAGGATCTTCTCTCCGCCATGTAGTTTGGTTGCCTTATTAACGTTTTTGGGTTAACAGGTGTACCGCGTCGAGGGCGAGAGCTATGTTAGATCTGGCGACAACGTAACTTGGGAGTCTAATCGTCGCCTCTTCCCTGATGGGGATGGCGTCATCGCGGATCCGCATAAACTTCCAACCGTCAAGTACTACTCGAGAGGGAACGGAGGTGAAGGGAAAGCGGTCATACTCGGCCTCAGTAACCACCGTCCTAGTGGCAATATGCTCTTCTTGAACTACGGCGAGCGAGCCCGCGCCGATGCTTTCTATGCTCAGCGACTCTTACAATACCGTGAGGCCGTCGATCAGATGGAAGGGCGCGGGATGGAAGTTCTACACAGCCATCATAACATGAAGATTAAATCTTTCAAAATTATGACTCGCGCGGCCAAGGATCTCCAGCGCCGTGCCATCACAGAGCCCGAGAAGGCGGCAGGCCTCAAACCGTACGATGGCGTCCTCCAGGTCGACATAACTAAGTCTCGTGGCCAGTACGGATGCGAGCGTCGGATTTATTCTCCCCTCCTTCGAAAGGCCATCCAAGGGAGCTATAAGGAGTTCACTCCTTGGCTTGAACATCTCCCTCCCCGCCTCCTTCGGCTCATCGTCGACCATCAAATAGCATACGGATGTGTTCGCGTCGTCTTTGTTGCTCTCCCGGGCAGCGCACTGCCCGCACTCCTCGACTCATTTCTTGAATCCGACATCGCCAATCGTCTTGCAGCCGGTTCCAACAACCAGTCTGCAAACTTGACCAGCATGCCTCTTCCCCTTTCGCAGTTCAAAACCCCAGCTATTGAACATGTTCAGATTCGCGATGCCCCAGTTGTTGGACTTCGCCAGGCTCGAGAGGCCAAGTGTGGTCGGCAGCTGCAGACAGACACAGACCACGGCCATCACTTTGAATATCTCGCAGAGTTTCCTGATGGGTCGACTCACTGGTACCCGTCAGTGCTGATCGCAAAAGATCTAACCGAGGAATTCGAGGATCTGTCCATCCGTCATGCTTCAGAGGTGGCCGAGATTACCAAGTCCAAGGGTAGCGAATTGACTGTTCGCCGGCGAAACAACACCGTGGATCACGTACACCAGAACCAGGTCTTCTGGGCAGAAGACCCCNGCAGAGGAGTATCTACCTTTGCACGACGAGGAGATTGATGGTCTGGTCAAGCACGGCCATGACGATGAACACTTAGATGTTTGCGTTCCTGCTACTCTAACATTCAGATCTGACTGGGCAAAGTTTGAGACCACGACCGCAGGGACGACTATCCGCAGAGACGATGCGTTCGACGCGAAAGTGTACGAGAACGTGACCTTTACGAATACTTCCATCATGTGGGGGAAAGAACACGGTTATTGGTTTCAGCAACGAACTATTCCGTAAGTGAAAGCGCGTTTTGCAGAATCTTTACTAGCCTCTGATGCTTTGAATAGCTTTGTGATTGTCAACCATGGCGCCTTCATCGACATCACAGTAAGCCACGGACGCGATGGCTATAGACTGGAAGATATGGCTGGCTCGGCAAGCGTTACATATGCAGCGGTAAAACATTTCCTTCTCCTAGCGTAAACAACCGGGCACTAACGTTTAATTCTCGTTAAGGGAACATACAAAGGGTCGGCGGACAACGGAACGGCTTTCTCTAGAACTCCACTTTTCAAGATGACTGCGTACGTGCATCGGATCTAGATCACTGAGAGGAACTAGCTTGCTCACTGCCGTTTCGAACAGCAAATCGTACGCAATACATTTGACTATTGACCAGCCATCGCGGCAAACTTTCATCCCGGTCGAAAAAGTCGTCTGGTCAGAGACCAAGTCTGCTAGCACAGATGGATGGATTTCTACCGACACCTCCGACCACACGCTCGTCATGGCCAACAGTGGGAAATCAGGCGCGCTGCTTCTACAGTCGTCTCGTAATGAGCGTGTCTTCGTGGTGGTAGGGGTGCACAACTGGGTCCCCTGGTGCGATATTGTGACGAGCATCTCACCTGCAGACTCGGCGGGCAAGGTTCTCGCGATGTATTACGGCGATGGGGAGAAGGCTTATATGAGGCGGAAGACGTTGTCGGAGCATAGCGTGCGCAGTGCGGCAGGGACTAATTTCCGAGTCCGGTTTGACGTCGTGGAGGGCCATCAGCTCATAGCCAAGTTCTCTATCGGCTAAAGCGAGCTCATGCTCAAGATGTCTTGATTTATGTAGCAATGAGTATCGTAGGCGAACTCGGGAGAATATGGCTTACTGTATCGAGTGAAGCTTGCGGGAAACCTCTAAAGTCGAGGTTATGAGGGTTGAAGATATCTTTTTAGGGGTTAAAGGTGCCTATACCTGTGGTATATCCCTGCAGTCTGTATTCATAGTGCATACATAGGTATGTAGAAAAGGTGACTGGAACTCTAAAACTGTAGAGAGTCGATGCGAAGTGCTGAGCGTTGTTTATTGAATCTGGAATACATATCACGACATGCGTGGGCAGGTGTAAAACGGCTCGTGTGATCACCAGCTCTAGAGACCTGACCTTGTCACATGGCACTTCTAGAGATTTGTAATGATGAGGAAAAACAGCAAAAAATTGTATTATTGGTGGAATATAAAGGATGAAGAGGGAAGAAAACTACAAAAGCTAGAACTAGAAGCACACTTCTTATATGAATAAAACCATCGCAATATTCCTTAGCTAATCAATCTGGCCCCCAAGGGCTGATCACCCGCACTAACACAGTATCTAAGCAGCACAATCGTTTGAGGTGAATTACGGATACAGGCTTGATCATGAAAGGATCCGGATATGGAAGCCACCGGCGTGTTTCCTGTGAGTACTATCCGTATGCTTGCGATCTACTCGTTGCTCGTCGTAGTACCAGACGGCTTTCCTATTGGCCCATACGGACTCTGCAACAATCTGCATCAACTGGGTATAGCCTCACTTCCAACTAGGCGATGAATTTCTGCATCACTAACAAAATGGCTACCTCCTTCACATCGGTAACCGCCACCCACAGGTGCCCACGAGTATCCATACTTGCAGCGGCCTAGGTTTTTAAGGGCTTTCTGTATCTTTTCTCTCCCTTGGAGTGCATTTCGCGCTTTTTCATACGCCGTGTGGATAGCCATGTACTCTTTCCCAAGCCGTTCTTCATCGGTCGCGCTTCCATTGGCTAGTGCCGCTCTCGCATTCTCAAGCTGCCCCTCTAGGTCCTGAAGTCGAGCTTGCTCTTCACTTGCGGTCGCTCTGGCCCTCTGTACCTGATCCCAGACTGCGTCCGATACCCCTTCCTCACGTTTCGATGCTGCATTTCCACTGGCCTTCTTCTGTTTTTGGACCTGCGGTTGAGTGGTATCCATGCGGGCTTGGGTGGCCTCTGCTCTCGAACGTTCAAGATGGCCACTATTATCTTTAGCACCGCTGCTCATGTCCACCTTAATGTCGGTGCCTGTTTGATACACAGGTCGGAGTCCTGGGCTAAGTGAAGTAGCGACTAGCGGTGGGGGATTTTGGATTGTCTCCATGAACCACTGGGCCAGAGTTGGGTTTATATTCGATTGATCTCCTCGGGGGTCCGAGCTGCGTCCTGTTCCAGATTCGCCGTAGCGCGCTTTATGCTCTGCGACCTTTGTCTCCATGTAGTCAACGATGATGGCCTCAAAATTGGCCTCTAGCTCCTCGATGTCGAGATTGTCGCACTCGAAAAATTTTCCTCTTATATGTCTCGCAAGATGTTTTACGTCGCGCGCGTTTGCCCAGCTTGGGGTCGACTGCATGCAAGAGAAAAGTTGTATGACTTTGTCGTAACTCTGCGAGCATAGGGTTTTCGTAAACTCAGCTTTTCCTGCGAGGCCATTACTCCCTAATTCTCGGCTCAAAAGTGCCAGACAGCCTTCCGGAGGAATGTTTTTGAAGGCGATCTCTTCTGAGAAGACGCTTGATACGGCGGGGGATTCTGTGAACTTATCTACACTCTCCTTATCGCCTGCCAGAACGACCACTATATTCCGCTGGTACGTCGGCTGAGAGAGGAATCGGGTTAATTCTTCGACTGCTTTGGTTTCGTATAAGCCGTTAATGAGACGGGAGGCGTCGTCTATGAAAACGAGCCGACCGACCGCGTCCTTCAACTTCTCCTGGGTCTTGTGACCGGTGTGGCCGACGTACTGGCCGATAAAATCCGTTGCGGAATATTCAACGACCTCTGGCGTCAATAGGTAGCCCATCTCAAAAAAGAGCTTTGCCATAAGATGTGCCGTCGTAGTCTTCCCCGTCCCTACATCATTATTCATATTAGCCTCCTTTCATCGTCGAGGGATATAAGTGCAGATACCTGGGGGGCCAGGAAAGAGAAACCTAGTAGGGATCACGTCCAAGTCTTCTAGGCTTATATCGAGCTCCTTCGCTTTCCAATGCCGTTTCTGGTAGCCCTCAAGTTGATCGATGATTGTGTCGTCAATTTTTCCTTTCATCAGCTCACGACAATTGATCCGAGCCGTCTGAGTTAGACCTAAGTTAAAATCCGTCGCCTCAAATGTGGGATTGGGGTTCTGTGGGTCGAACGGCGTCTTCGACAGCCTCCTCGAGTAATTCAGTTTGGCCTTCTCAAGAGCATTGTCAACTATTCCTGCATTCGTACGGCTTCCCCTCATATCCCTTTTGAAAATCTCACAGGCGGCGGCGAGTGCGTTGTCAGAATACTTGAGGTCCTGATCTGTCATTTTCGATCGCAAGATTGATATTAACTGCTCGATTGTAAAACTATTGAAGCGAAAGGGCTGTTCGATAGGAAAGCGACGCGAAAGTCCGGGGTTCGCGTTGCGAAACATAGTCTTGATCTTATCTTCATAGCCAACTAGGATAATGCAGCGATCTTCAAATGGCTGTCCCTGTACCATCGAAACAATAGTGTCGATTACCCCGGTCTTAAACACATCATGGTCGCCGTTAGAGCTACCTGGGTCGAGCATGTATGCCTCGTCAATTATCAATACCTTGCCAACTGAGGCGTCGAGAATTCGTCGTGTCTGCGCTTCGGATTTGCCCAAGCAGTCGCCGATGAAATCTGCCGGGGTTTTGAAAACAACTAGGAAGTATTAGCATGGAATCTAAAGTGCGTTCGGGCAGCATCACTTTACCATCGCCACGGCTCAAGTACCCTAGGTCGGCTAGGATCCTGCCGTACAGTCTAGCGACTGTTGTCTTCCCAGTGCCCGGTTCTCCGATAAATACTTGATTCAGAGAGAAGGCAATTGGGCGGAACTCGTGTAGTTCTCTTTGGTGGTTGATTTCGATCGAGTCAATCAGGCATTTGACACTTTCCTTTACCTGCTCCAAACCAACTAAGTTCTGCAGTTCGCACCATGCCTGACTCATAAGAATGGCTGCCGACGGGTTTGGACCTATTAGGTCTTCTTTCGTCAAGAAATAGCAGTTGGGTTTTTTGTCGTCTCGCCTCTCTTTTATTAGGCGGCGAGCTTGACTTTGTGTAACGAGAGCGAGGAGATTCTGAGCTGCGCGGGCGTTGCCGAAGCCTTTCATGCCGCGGGCGGCTGATAGGCGGCGGGTAATGCAGCGCATATATAGTCCGTCCATACCCCCTTCAACTTCCATTTTCCCGTGGTATTGGTCAGTGATATTCTTACATAGAATCTTCCAAAGCTCATAATCCGTGAAGTCGTCAAAATCCATCACATATGGGATCCTGCTGCTGAGGCCAGGATTGTGCTCAAAGAAGCTTTCCATCTCTTCCCTGTACCCCACAAAGACGATTGCAAGCTTGTGGGCGTATGTCTCCATCATACCAAGTACGAGATCGAGGGCACACTTCCCGGCCAGACCAGCCTGTGGGGAGAGTAGTTGGTAGGCCTCATCAATGACCAAAACTCCACCTTCACTGCTGTCGTCGACTATTTGTTTGATTGCTTGTTCGGTTTCATAAGGACCTTTGTTTACCATTTCAATACCGGAAATTCTCTCCTGATTCCAGGTTTCAACTCCAAAGACACTGAGACTTTCCAGGAATTCCCCATATAGACGGGCGATTGTTGTTTTGCCTAGACGGGTTATTGGCTTGTGCATACGAAGTGGTGAGAATCTTACCTGTCCCTGGATTCCCTTGGAAGACGATGCTGAACCTCTCAGACGATAGGTCTCGTTTTTGCTCTTTGCATATGTCAACCTTAGACTTGATGTCTAAGAACTGCTGCTTGACCCGCTCTAAGCCTTCGTACTCCATTAATTTATCTAGAATCCTATTTTCCTCGCCACCTCGGGTCTTTCTACGAGACCATTCTTCTCTAGCGCTAGATTCCGTAGGACTAAAAAGCTTGGCACTGGTAGAAGAGTCATTTGAGAGAACATCTGCCATTGGGGGCTAGAGAGGCATCGACTGGGTAATATGGTAACAGGTGTTGGTTATCTTGAAAAGTCGAACAGGACGTCCAAGCGGGCTCGGCAACAAGTCTAGGGACAGGCGGTGGGACAAACAAGCGGGAATGTGATTCTCCCTCCGTCATAAATTTGATAAGTCCAGGGTGATGATAATAAATGTCAAGAATGCCAAAATTGCTCCTTTACTGAGGAATGCGGTGTATTATACTCAATGTTGTAGGTTGTGAGGGCCAAATCAGAAGAAGGATCTGCTCCGCGTTGCCTCGTTAACGTGTTGACAGATCATTCCCACAGTATCCCGATCCACACGATAGCCTTTATAACCAATTGAGATTGCGGTTATTGATCTAGTTATTACGTGTCATGATAACATAGTCGTGAGGCTATGCCTGGATATTGCGTAATCAAGGTAGTATTTCTACATTGTTGATGATATGTATTATTCCATACTGCAGGTATTGATTAGTTGGGAAGTGGATACGGGTAAGTATCCACGGTGGAACCAAAACATCGCTCGGAGACCGATTCAACCCAAAATTGCACTTGCGGCAATTCTGACATTAGGGGCCTGCTGGGTACGCGCGACTTCGATACATAGATGCGAGGCTGTAGTTCTTGGATGCGGTTCAATCTCAAGAAGCTGGGCAGCATAGGCTGCCCTGAGAATACCATTATACTGGTCTAATTACTAATAATCAGATAGTTTTGTTTGCCCGACGCTCCCCTTAGGCAGTTCGCGAACGCTAATGAGCGCTACTTTAGAACTGTATGAAAAATAGCCTGTAGGGCTATTGCATGGCTTTAGACAATATGATGGCATCAAATGAACACATAGGATGATTAAGGTAGATTTCGTTCTAACAGTAAAAACACAAACAAGCTGAAGTGTGGGATGAACCTCGGACTGTAGCGGCTGTGTTTGGCGCACGATCGAAGGGCCGATGATGGCAACATACATTAGAGACGCTACTGTGATATTAATGCAAGCAAGTCACCGTACATCACAGCAAAGTGACACATCTGCTGGCTGAGTAAGCCCCCTTCAAGTCTACGAAAACACGTTCACGACACATCACAGACTATGAGGCGAGAGTGCATATCAAGTGCGTCTCGCTTGTATCACTACAACGTAACACTACATCATCTAGTACTTGGGAAAATCCAGGCACCACCCACAGCCGCAAACACTTATGCATACCAAGAGCAAATAAACTCTCAGCATCTCGACTACCTCCCAATAGAACTCACGCTGTAGCCTACCGGCATTCTCTAAGTCTGGGTCCCGTTAGGCACGCCCGGGTGGCAGAATGCATAAGGTCGCCCATGTAAGCTCTCGCATCTTGTTTACTCAACGCGGTTCGCGCGAAGCTTGGCCTATGTGTCATACGGATCCACTTATTGAGGGGGTTTCTTGGCATTTCTGTATATAAATAGGCTGGCTTGGTTCCCCTCTCTTCCGAAGTCTTTTCTTTTCTGAAAAGTAAAAGGCCCTTTGAAGCCATAGCCAATTATTAAAGCAATAGGAACAAAAATTCCCAAGCCCAGTATAACTAACCTTATAACAAATAATTAGCTATTACTTAAAGTCCCCCTTTTCCTTTTTGCGCTAGTACAACCAGGTCCTGCAAGAAGTACTGCTTTATATACCGCGCTAGCATAACCAAGTTTTGCGGAAAAAAAAAAAGCCCGCGCTAGTATAGCTAGGTCTTACAAAAAAAAAAAANGCTTATGTTGGCTTAAAAACCTTTAGCCTTTTTAAATAACCAATAATAGCAAAAACTTACTTAGGCTTAAAGCAAGCCTTTAAAAAAAAAATAATGTTATATAAATTTATTTATTAAAAGGGTTTTTT